>NW_026470361.1:0-11851 GCF_026875155.1 Cherax quadricarinatus | reverse complement strand
GGGAAAAAGGGGGAAAAACAAGGTGATGGTCCCGTAACGAAGGGGTCAGTGGGGGCGCACGTGACGGTGGGGTTCCAAAGGGTCGCCCTAGGCCCGGGTGCTTGTTTGGTATATGTGAATGACATGACGAAAGGAATAGATGTAACCCTTATTTTTAATGGGGAAACGACGGTACAGCCCAGTGTTACTGATGCTTTTTTGTAAAGTTACGGGAATATTAGAAGAAGAAAGTGGAGCACCTGAGTGGTGGAACACCTGGAATATGGAAAACATGGAGTGTGGAACACTTGAGTGAGTGTGGAACACCTAGAGTGGTGAGAATACCTGGGTGGTGGAACACCTGAGTGGTGAAACACCTGTATGTGGTGGACAACCGAGTGTGACACCTGGATGATGTCACCGGTGGAGTGGTGGAACACCTGGAGTGGTGGAGCACCAGGATAGTGGAGCACCTGGAGTGGTGAACACCAGGAGTAGTGGAAGCACCTGGAGTGCTGGAACACCTGGATGTGGTGCACCTGGAGTGTGAAGCACCTGGAGTGGTGGAGCACCTGGATGGTGGAGCACCTGGGTGATTTAGCACCTGGAGTGGTGGAAGCACCTGGAGTGGTGGGAGCACCTGGAGTGGTGGAACACCTGGAGTGGTGGAGCACCTGGAGTGGTGGAGCACCTGGAGTGTGGAGCACCTGGAGTGATGGAGCACCTGGTGTGGTGGAGCACCTGGAGTGTGGAGCACCTGGTGTGTGGAGCACCTGGTGTGGTGGAGCACCTGGAGTGGTGGAGCACCTGGAGTGTGGTAGCACCTGGAGTGGTGGAGCACCTGGAGTGGTGGAGCACCTGGAGTGGTTGAAGCACCTTGAGTGGTGGAGCACCTGGAGTGGTGGAGCACCTGGAGTGGTGGAGCACCTGGAGTGGTGGAGCACCTGGAGTGGTGGAGCACCTGGAGTGATGGAGCACTGGTGTGGTGGAGCACCTGGAGTGGTGGAGCACCTGGTGTGGTGGAGCACCTGGAGTGGTGGAGCACCTGGAGTGGTGGAGCACCTGGAGTGGTGGAGCACCGGATTGGAGACTGGTGGAGCACCTGAGTGGTGGAGCACCTGGAGTGGTGAGCACCTTGAGTGGTGGAGCACCTGGATGTGGTGGAGAGCACCTGGAGTGGGTGGAGCACCTGGAGTGGTGGAGCACCTGTTGTAGTAAGAGACAGGCATGATCAGGAAGGGAGTGCCTGAGGTGTTGAATTTGAGGAAATGAGAAGAAGAAAGATGGATAGAACTTGGACCATTAACTAGTCATTAACAGTAGGCCTGCTGCAGTGTTCCTTCCTTCTTATGTTCTTAAGTCGGACCGAAACGTCGTCATAAGGTTCTATCTTCTATGTGCGGGTTATCCGTGCATTGTTCCAGTCACGGTTTGGTTGTGCCGTCTTACTCTTCATGGAGCCCCGCAGGTAAGCACCTAATTCTTTCCAACTTTTTTGGTTGTTCTTCCTTTTTCAAAATCTTTCTTTCGCTAATATGAGGCTGCTCTTATATTGCTTCCAGGCGTCGTAAGAACCAGCTTCACTTTCTACCTGACTGTTTTACTAAACAAATTTTGCCTCCCCTTCCTCCTTCCAGTTCCTCACATATACGCCCGCTTCTTACATTAACAACTCATTACCTTTTACTAAGTCTTACGTTAATGCCTTCTTTATTCTCCGTCAGCGTCAACGTGCTCTCTTTTCTTCTCTCCCACAAGATCTCTGTAACCTTCTCACTGCCATTGCTTCTGACACTGCTCGTCTTAATTTGTAGATTCATTCTACTTAACTACAAAACAAATTTCAGCGTCTTGTCTCAGCCTTGGTCTAAATTTTCCCTGACTGACCGTGTTACTAACCTGTCTTCTGTCACACTCTCCCGGCATCAGCTTGAACTTCTTGGTTTTGGTCTTTGCTTTGCCACTTCACCTGCCCCTAGTACTGGCGTTGCCCTGATTAGCTCATTTGACTCCTTTCGTCAGTCTCACTCTCGGAATCTTCCTGACCTGTCCACTTTTTGTGGTGCTCTCCTTCCTGCCCTTGATAGCCTTTATGCTATCAACTTGCCCTTTCTTCTCTTAAATCTAATACCATTCTTTCATCCGACAAAAGCAATTCAATGGTTGTTACGCAAGTTCTGCACTGTTTGTGTAAAATATATTGAAAAGTGTGCCAAACTTTATAAACTGTGATAAATTGTAAACCATTATTTTAGAAATATGCTATGCATTTTGTGGGTACTGTAAATGAGTTTAAACTGTGGAATTTAAGGAACTTCTGTCGGGATTTATTTTCCAAGTGTGGGGGCATAGGTCTTGTGAGCGTGGGTTAGTCACATGGAGAGCAGCATAAGTGAAGATTGTGGTCAGACGCCGTGTATTTGAGCTAAGTTTTGTACTCCTTTTGTATAGCCAGCTGACGTCTTTGGCTATTTTAATTTTTTTCCCGAAAAGGCTCCCCGGGGGGCCTTCTGATGTGGTCAGGACTCTGTTATCTGGTGTGAGTGGTGAATTTGGAAAAACTTGGGTCAGCAGGAGATTTGAGTTTTTGTAGGTTTGGACTTGTGTCCCCCGTCCCAACTCCCATACATCCATTTTGTTTATTTGTTTTGCTGCGCCCTCCCCAGGGTGGCCCCCTTATGTATCTTTTTTTGGGGGGGTTTGTGCTAAGGAAGAGGGGGGTTGTGTATATTTAGTGATTTGATATAGTTTTAACCTTAAAAATTAAATGAAATATTTTTAAAACGAGGAATTTTGCCGAAACCCTCCGAAACCCAACCCATCGATGAAGTAAATGCGGGTTTTAATTTAAAAGTTTTCTTTTTTGACTGGGATCCCCCGGATGGCCCTAGGATTACTTTTAAAATTTGTGCAACTTTAAACCTTTTGCTTTTGGAAAAGGGGCTTTATTTTCCCCAGGAGCCCCGCTTTCTGGAAACCCGGGGATGCCCTTAAATCGCAAAAGAATTCCCCCGGGAAAGCTGAATCTTGCTTCTTTTCCAACCTTTTGATCGCTTTAAAGAGAATTAAAACCAAAAAATTTTTGGTTTTTTCCGATCTCTGTCCCCCTGACTTTGACCTTGTTAAAAACTTTTAAAGTGTTATCTGTTTCTCACTACTTTATTCTCCCGGTCTTCCTGAAATTTCCAAAAAACCTGATATTCCTCAAAAGTCCCATTTTTTTTCTCTAGGGTTCTGTTTTCTTATCTTGTTTCTTGGCTTACGTCATCAGGCTTCATCAAACGTGTTTGGGCCCACACCCGACCTTTTAAAAATGGAAACTTGACTTTTGGTCTTTTTCATTTAATCCCCCTTTTAAATTTATGTTCTTAATTTTCTCAGGAAAAGGTAAGGGAAAAGTTACTTCATCTCCTAAAACCTTTTGATTTTCTTGATCTTCCCACCTTTGTGTGGATTTTGACTCCCTTTCCTTTCAAGGGAAAAATTTTATTCTAAAACCTTGGGTGTTGCTATGGGCTCCCCCTTTTACCCCCTGTTTTGCAAACCCTTTTGAATGGAATACTTTAAAAATTGTTCTTCCTACTTTTGGGGGTTGTTTCTCTTCTCCCGGGTCCGCTATATATATGGATGATATCTTGCTTTTTGGGCCACAAAAAAAATAGTCTTTTTCCCCAACCCATTTCTCGTTTGCCCTTAAAAATTCTTGCCCCTTTCCATCAAGTTCAGATTTGGGAAGGGGAATCTAACTCTTTGCTTTTTTTCCCTTTTCTTGCGCATGTTCTTTGGGTTTGGGGCTACATTTTTTTTTCGTTTTTTTGCAAGCCAAGCACGTGAAATTTACTTTTAAATTTTTTTTTCTTCCCACGTATCTGTCGGGAAAAAGTGTTGATATTTTTTCCCTTTCCTCCTTTGTTTCCGCATTTGTGACCTCTTTCCTTGACTGGGAAAAATTTCCATCCACCCCTTCGCAATTGTTCTCTGGGCCTTGCCTTCCCCAGTGCCAAGCGGGATTTTCTTCTCCCCCCCAAACTATCTTCTCTTTTTATATCTCCTTTTCTTTGCTTTCCTTTATTTTGTCCCCAAATCTTAAGGACTTTTCTCCTTTCCCCAGCACAAGTTTTATTTCCCGAAAAACTTTTTCCCTTCGTGAAATAGTTCGTACCTCTCCTCCTCCCATGATGTTTCCCGGGAGTTACTTTTTGTCCCCCTTTTGTCCCCCCCAAATACTGGCCCCCTCTCTGACAGCTTTAAAGGCCAAAAGAAGTGAGCCCTTTCCCATACTAACGGGTCTTCTCTGCCATGTTAGGATCACAGTCATCCTACTGAAAGTCCTTGTAAAGGGGTTTTCCCCCCTCGTAGGTATTCCCCAGACGCTCTCCCTTGAGGCATTTCCCCTTTTAAACAAATCTCCTATATGAATCTTGTCCGGCCCTTTAACCCCTATAGATGCCCTTCCTTTTTCATTATACGCAAAAAGCTTTAGGGCTTCAGAAAAACTCGGGGACTTGACCGGGAATTTTTTCTCCTCCTCTCCTTTTTCCCCTTTTCCTTTCCTTAATTTCATTGGGCCTTTTCCCTTTTTCCCGCCCGAGTTCTTTTCTAAAATGTTTGTTCACTGCGTTTTTTGGGGCCCCCCCTCGTGGGAAAATTACCTCTCCTGCAGTGTTTGTTTTCTTTTTTACCCTTTCTAGTTCCCTTTGATTATCACCACACCCCCACCACCAAACCCTCACCACCCCCAACACCCCCACCACCACCCCACCCCCCACCCCCCCACCCCCACCATCCCCACCACCCCACCATCCCCCCCACCCAACCCCCCCCCCCCACCCCCCACCCAAAACCACCCCCCCAACCACCACCCCCATCCCACCATCACCCCCCACACCACCACCCCCCCCCCCCCCAAAACCCACCACCACCACTACCACCATCCCCCACCCCCCCACCCCAAACCCCCAAACCCCCCCACACCAAACCCCCACCACCACACCACACCACCACCCCACCCCCCACCACCAACCAAACCCCACCCACCACCACCCACCACCCCCCCCCCCCCTAACCCCAACCCCCCCCACCACCACCCAAAACCAACCCCCAACACCACCCCCAAAACCAAAAACAAACCCCCACCACCACAACCACCACCCCAAAAACCCCCCAACACCCCCCACCCCCCCCAACCCCACCCCCCCACCAAACCCCCCACCCAACCCAAACCCCCACAATCCCCCACCACCCACCCACACCCCCCACCACCACCCCCACACCACCCCACCCCCACCACCCCACCAAACCACCACAATACCACCACCTAAAACCCCCACCCCCACCCCCACACCACCCCCAAAAACCCCCACCCCACCCAAACCCCCACCCTAAACCACCACCACATACCCCCACCCCCACCATCCCCAAACCCCCACCCCCCCAAACCCCCACACCCCACCACCTTTCCAACCCCACCACCATCCCATTTCCCCACCCACCACCACCACACACCACCTACCACCCCACCCCACCACTAAAACCACCCCCATCCCCCTACCCCCCCACCATCACCACCTTTTTATCACCCACACCAACCACCCCCACCACCCACCACCCCCATAACCACCAACACATCCCCCCACCACCAAAAACCACCCCACCCCCACCACCCAACACCCCACCCCAAACCCCCCCCCACCACCACCACCACCACCATACCAACCCCCACCCCAAACTCCCCACCACCCTAAAACCCCCACCCCCCCACTAAAAAAACCCCAACCCCCTATTCAACCCCCACAACAACTACCCCACCCCTTTTCCAAACCAACCCCACCCCAAAACACCACCCAAAAAACCACACCACCACACCAAAAACCACCTACTAACACACCACACCACTAACTTTTCCAACCACCACATAACACCACCACACCAAATAAACACTACCACTAACACCACTTTTCCCCTATAAATTTCTAAACACTTTTTTCTAACAAGCCTTTTCTTCTCTTTCACTTTCCATACTCCCTTCTTTTTCCACTTTTATAATTTTTTCATACTCACTTAAAAATTTCTTTTACTAATCTACCTACTACTTCTACTTTTTTATACTACTTTTTACTACCTTTTTACACTAACTTTTACTAATTTTCTTCTTTCATACTACTTTTTACTTACCCTTTTAGAATATATTTAACTACTACTACTACTACATTCTACACTACTTTCTTTTCTATTTCTAAATACTCTACTACTTTCCACTAATTACTTTTTACTAACTAAAACCACTACTTTTTACTTTCTACTACTTCTTTTACTACTTCTTACTAATACTTTCTACTACTAACTTCTTCTACTATTTCTACTAAAAATACTATACTACTTTTTTTTTTTTCTACTTTTTCTACCTTTTCTACTTCTACCTAAATTCTACTTCTACTACTACTAAACTACTTCTACTACTTCTACTACTTCTATACTACCCTTTTTTTCTACTATACTACTACTTCTTTTACTTCTACTTTTCTAAGACTACTACTTCTACTACCCATTCTCTATTTCTTTTACTACTACTATAACTTCTACTACCTTTTCCTACTACTACTACTACTTTTCTATTCTACTACTACTTTTTTATACTATACTATACTACTAATAACTACCTTCTAAATTTTAAATCTACTTCTTCTTTTCTATTCTAGACTATACTTTAAAACTATACTAACTTTCTACTACTACTACCCTTTCTATTTTCTACTATCTTTTTACTACTTTCTTTTAAACTAAATACTTTTAATAACCCACTACTTCTACACTACTACTTTTCTACTACTAAATTTTACTTACTACTACTACTACTTCTTACTACTTCTAAACTACTACTTTTTCTTTCCCTTCTATATACTTTCTACTCTACTTCTACTACTACTTTTAAACTACTTTCTTTACTACTACCCTTTTAAACTATACTTCTTCTTTTTTTCTACTACTATCTACTACTTTAAATATTTCTTTTCCCAATTTCTACTAATTTCTTCTTCACTAAATACTTTCTTCTTCTATACTTTAAATACTACTACACTACTACTACCTTTTTACTATACTTTCTACACTACTTCTTCTTCTACTTTCTACCCAATACTCTACGATTTCACTTCTACTATCCCATAACTTTTTTTACTACTTCTAAAATACTACTACTTCTTTCTACTATACTTTACTACTACTTCTACGGGCTACTAAATTCT
Organism: Cherax quadricarinatus; assembly: GCF_026875155.1. Lineage (NCBI taxonomy): Eukaryota > Metazoa > Arthropoda > Malacostraca > Decapoda > Parastacidae > Cherax > Cherax quadricarinatus. The sequence continues at coordinate 4,628 of NW_026470361.1, read as the reverse complement.
ACTACTACTTAAAATTTCTACTTCCTTTCTACTACTTTCTAATACTTCTCTTTTCTTTCTTTTTCTATACTACTTTCTACTACTTTTATATACTACTTTCTACTATTTCTACTTTTTTTTTTCTCTACTTTTACTATACTTTCTACTACTAAAATTAACTACTACTTCTACTTCTACTACTACTAAATTCTAATTTCTACTTCTTCTTCTAATACTACTTCTACTACTTCTACTTTTATACTATTCTACTTTAATACTTTCTACCCATACTTTTACTACTACTTCTACACTTCTAACTACTATTCTACTACTACCCTTTCTACACTTTCTTCTACCTTTCTATACTACACTTCTTCTTCTACTACTAATACTACTTCTACTTCACTCTAATTCTTTTTCCCCTTTCTATACTACTTTCTACTACTACTTCTAAACTACTTTCTACTACTTCTACTTACTTTCTTCTACTATTTTTTACGACCCACTCTTTCACTTACTACTATATTTTACTACTACTTTCTACTACTTCTACTATACTACACTTCTCTTTCTACTCTTCTCTACTATAATTTCTACTACTTCATACTATTTTCCTACTTCTACGAAACTATTCTATTCTACTACTTCTACTTCTACACTTTCTACTTCTTTCTACTACTATTCTAAAGACCCACTACTTCTACAAATTTCTTTCTTTTCTTTTCTTTTACGACTACACTTCTCATATTTCACTTCTTCTATAAAACTACTACTACTAAAAACTTTAAATACACTACTTCTTCTACTACTAATTTCTACTTTACTTCTACTATTACTTCTAAATTTTTTTCACTTCTACTTTTTACAATACTAATACTTCTACTACTATACTACTACCTTTACTACTTTACTACTCTTCTTCTACTATATACTACTACTACTTACCTACCCCTACTACTTTAAATTCCCCTTCCCCCCTTCCCCCCCCTTCGTTTATATTCCCTTTTCTCTTCCCCTACTTCTTTTCTCTATTTTTTCAAGGGCAAAAAAACTACTTATATTTCCCATTCCATTTTTTTTTTCCATCACCTCCGCCTTTTTCTTTTAATTTTAAAAACTTTTAAAAACTCTTCCAAAAAAAGGGCTTCTCTTTTTTTAAAAAAAATACAATTCTTTAAGACTCTTAAAAATTCATTTTTTTACCCCTTGTCCCCTAAAAAAACTACCCACTGCTTTTTAAATTTCTTTAGACCTCTCTCTTCTTTCTTCTCTCCTTATCTCCCCTCTCGCTTTTCTCTTCTTCTCTCTTCCTTCTCTCTCTAAGTCCCTAACTTTGGCAAATAACATTGCCTTGGGGATGGCTAAACTCCTGTTCTCTCTCTCTAGTTAAGACTTGTAACATCTAGGGGTTCTCAAGACGACAGGATCATCTTATCATCGTCTAGGACGCCACTACGATCCACCGGACAAAACTCTTCCTAAATTTGGTCGAAATCATTCATGTAACGTAAGTGTTGACAAGTCTATTATTTGTATTATTATTATTATTATTATTATTATTATTATTATTATTATTATTATTGTTTGTTATTATTAAATTATAATATTATTTAGTTAATACTGAGTTAATGTCTTTTCAAAACTCCGGCATTATTTTTGTAATATTGAAGTAGCTAATTGTACCCCAGAAAACATAAATATTTCACACAAATAACTCGCAGGTAGGAGAATGAAACTTATGACGACGTTTCGGTCCTACTTGGACCATTAACAAGTCACACACAAGCGCGAAGGGTTATTGATTATAATATATTCTTTAGGAAGGAAGTTCAGACACGGGTCTTTGCCAGGTGGTGACCCGTCACTGACTCACCAAGGAGTGTCAAAGTTTGTACACGTGATGTACCGTTTACAGCCCTATAGCAGGGACACGGTGGTGAGTCTTCTTTGTGTCAAGGGGAATACCGTTTGCAGTCGTATGGCGGGGACAGACCAGTGGCAAGGGCAGAGTGAGTTGTACTTCATCACAAGTGGTGTGCAGCATATTCGTACGCTAGAGCGTGTTGCGGAGCGACAGCACGATCGCCGGTTCAAGTGGTGTTGGTTCTGTGTAACAGTGTTGTGAGCCTCTCAACTCAACAGACTCGTCTGCACCTTCACCATCACACAGAGCTTGCAGGGAGTGCAGAGGTGTTGGTGCAGGACAGTTAAATTGGTATCTGGGATGGTGTTACTGTGGTATGAGGCTCTCAAACTCTCAAAATCTGCACATCTGAACATTTCCACCGCTCGGGTTGAGCCTGACGCCTGATGATCGGGAGGTTTTCTGTATATATATACGAGATTATACATACGAGAGGGATGCGGGGCCGGGAGTAGTAGAAAAGAGGTAGGTGGTAGTAGTACTAGTAGTGGTAGAGAAGTAACAGCAGTAGTATCTATAGTAGTAGAAGTAGTAGTATAATGTAGAAGTAGTGGTATTGATAGAGGTAGAACAGTTATAGTATAAGTAATTCAACAGTGGTAGAAGTGGCAATAAGAAAGGCAGTAAGTGGGAAGTAGAAGCAGTAGAGTGCAGTAGAAAGCTAGTAGCAGTAGTTAGTAGTTGTAGTAATAGTAACAGTAGTAGTAGTTTTAGTAGTAGTAACAGTAGTAGTAGTAGTTGTAGTAACTAGTAGTAGTTAATAGCAAGTACTAGTAGTTGTAGTAATAGCAGTAGTAGTAGTTGTTGTAGTAATAGTAGTAGTTGTTGTTGTAGTAGTAGTAATAATAGTAGTAGTAGAGGTAGTCAAATAACAAGAAAAAAAAGTATTGTAACAGAGTTAATGACTCGTCAGAGTCGGACCAAAACTCGGGAAAATTCATAGGACAGAACCATCTAGGCAGTAGAAGGAAAACAAAGAAAATATGAGTAAGGAAAAGAGGTGAGGAGTGGAGGAGATAAAGATCTGGTCAAGTAACGAGTGTTCCGAAATTTGGAGTAGCTGACAATGTAATCAGAAAGGAAAACATCAATAGATATAAAGCCAGGACTAATATTCCTGTTGGGAAAGTTATGTATAATGGATGGTTCAATTCAACGGCGACTGTGAAGGCTAGAAGGGTAGATATTTTTTGTCAGAGGACCAGTATCCTTGTCATAGGGCTGTAAACGGTATTTTGCTTGCCCCAAAGAAAGCTCCTTCAGGGAGCCAGTGACGAGTCACCATCTGGCAAAAAAAAAAAAAAAAAAAAACGTCAGGATTCGTTCCTGGCAAAATTATTCATAAACTATTCCCGACCCCACCTCCTTCTTGTATATGTACTGGTTTCCCTTACCCTTCGTCAGTCACATTTGCACGGCGTGCGGGGACTGGCGAAGAAGCTACGGGACCACTTTCTGGACTCATGGGAAACAGCGAGACAAGTGAAACCAGCCGGGTAGAGAGAACATTGAAAATAGGGATTGGGATCAAGAAATGCTTATCCCAACCACAGAAATACGGGATGGAAAAGGTTGGCAGAAAGTTCGATCCCGAAGTTCAAGAGGAGACACTGCGTTTCCTTGTCTCAGATCAGGCAAATCACCACAGGCAACAAATTCAGGTTGATTAACAAAGAACACTTGACAGGTCTTTATGTTTGCTATGATTCGCCTCGAGAGGAAATATGGCCTGAAGATATTAGTGTTCCCAAATGTGAAAAGAGAGTTTATTCTCACTTTCTGAAATATAAGAGTCCTATGAAGTACTGCAGAAGGTGAACGACTGGAATCATCACTTGTTCTCACAGAGCTAAAATCCATAGAGCGGATAACAAAAGGGGTACTAATGCGCTATCCGCTAGACATTCCTCCGATGCAATCCCAGCAACCAATATACCAACGAGGCAGATCTTGATTCAACATATAGGACCTCTTTCCAGCTGAACTGGATCTCGGCTGCTGGGGAAAATACCAGGTTAGCGACATACAACCTAGAACATTTGAGGTGCTTCAGGTGCTAGAAATACAGCTATGTCAGCGCCCGAAGTTATTTCAGGAAAAAGTGCGGCGTCTGCAGCTCATCTCACCCGACCAAGGATTTCTTGGGTAAACTAAATAGAGGTGAGACTACGAAGCCTCGGTTTCTGAACTGCGACAAGAAGCATCATGCTTGGAACCTTCGCTGCCCGGAGAAGCTCCGTCGTGTCATGGCAACATAGAAAACCCCAGTTGTCCAGACTCCAACATCAGAGTCTTCACCACTGAGCAGCAGAGTCGTCCAGAGGAGGCTACAGTATCACGGAACCCAGAACCGCTTCCCCGGACACAGCGACGGAGGAAACCGAGGAAACATCGTCCCTTGCTCAGGCAGCGCCCAACACTACTGCTCAATGCCCATCACCTCCCGCCCTCACCCACCCGAGGACTACACACGCCCACGCAGCCTAGCGCATTCCACGGAAGGGACACGGAGAAAGCCGGTCCGAGCCCGGTTCGGAGGATGCCGCACAGCAACCCAGCAGCAGGAGCAGGAAAGCTGTTGTGACACACACCTCTGACTGGCTGATGAAACTGACTGCTGAAGATCTTGCCTTGCCTGATTTGGGAAAGCCGTTTGCCCCAAAAACCCCTCCCCAACCCAAGAAATGGATTTAACTTGGAACCCCCCTTTCCCCTAAATTCGGGG
>NW_026470360.1:0-14075 GCF_026875155.1 Cherax quadricarinatus | reverse complement strand
CTACTACACTACCTTTATACCACCCCACCACTACTACCACTCACCCTTCCACCCACCACCACTACTACCACCCCCACCCCACCACTAACTACTACCCCACCACCCTATCATACTACCACCCCCATCACCCTCCATTACTACCACCACACCTTTACTACCACCCCACCATTCTACCACCACCCCAAAATACCCCCACCACCCCCCCACTACTCCACCCCCACTCCCCCCCACCCCACCACTACTCCCCACCACCACCCCCACTCCCATTACTACCACCACCACCACTTTTACCACCACCACCCCCACAACCATATACCACCCCACCACCCTCCATTACTCCCACCACCACCACTTTCCACCACCACCACTACACCACCCCCCCTATACCCCACCACTACTATCCACCACCACCCCCTACCCCACCATCACCACGCAACCACCACCACTACCCTACCCCCCCCCACACCACAACCACTTACCCCACTGCGGTGTTGGGGCCATTTTTTAAAGGGTCGTGCAAAACTTTTTAAATAAAAAATTTTTTAATTCGAGAATGGGGGAAAAAATGTGTCCACTGCTTGCTGCCCAAAAACCCCAGGAAACATCGTTTTCTGGCCAAAAAAAAAATAAGAAAGGCCCCCCACCCCCCCTACCTCCATTTCCCCCTATAGGCCGGTCACCCGGGCGTGGCTCGTATTTTGGGACTGGTGGGGCCCGCGAAACACCCTAGTGATCGGCCCGATCCAGGGGGCCGGTCTGGCCCGGGCCCGCGGGGGCGTTGTTTCCCCGGAAAAAAACTTCCAGTAACCCTGGGGTTTTTTCTCCCCCCGAAATAAAATGGCACTCAAGGGGCACTTTTTAACGACGTGGAGGAGACTCAAGCCTAACTGGCCTGTGCAAAACACTCCTAAAAAAAGAAGATTTGAAATTTCGAGAATGGCCGAGGCCCCCGAATCATTTATAGCCCTCCCAAGGGACAACTTCCTTTTGGTAAGTTAGTATTTTTCGCAGCGTCCCGGAACTTTTTGATACACTGTAAACTTCCTGGATTAATTTGGCCCAAATTTAACTGGTATTTTATCTTTGGATTTGTCAATGTGTAGAAAATTTTGATTTTCTGCGATATCCTGGAAAGCCTTCTTCGTTTCCTTTGTGCTTCTTGTTGGTATAAAATTTATTTGTTTTAAACTTATAACCTCGCCAAATTTTAAAATGTTTTTCGTGTGACTTAAAAATTAAGAATTTCTGAAACATTTTCATCGTACATCCCAAAGTTCTCTCTCCATCTGACTTTTATAAGTTTTCAGGGGTTATTTTTCAGAGATTTTGTTGTTCCGTATCCAGCTTTTCCAAACACTGAGGGTTTTAGGTCTTTATTTTTTTAAATAAATTTCCCCTAATTTTAGTATATAAAAAGAAAACGTTCTGTTGGCGTCGGGGGAAAACAAAAAAAAAAAACGAAAACGTTCTTTGTGCCCCCCCGTCCTTGTGAAAATCCGGGGGAATGTGAAGACCCCAGGAGCTGGAGGGTACATGTAAAGAACAGAGCAAAATCCGGGTTTTGGAGCTAAATGGTTCAATAAAAGAGAAAAAACTATTTCATCAGATGTATTTTTAAAAATTCCAAAAAGACTTTATTCATAATGTCATCCCTTTATTTTTGATTACCCTTGAAGTTTTCCAGAGTTTCTACTTCTGAGCCGGCCAGGGCCAGTTTGTTGGTGTTGCCGGTAAACCCAGGTTATTATTACTCCAAATTAACCAAGAAAACCAAATAGTAAAACAGTATTTAAAAAGGGAAATTTTATGAAAGGGAAAAATAGTTTTAAGTGATGTATAAGGAATAACGGGATAAGAGTGATAAATGGCTGCCAATAAAAATAAGTGGGAGTTCAGGTAGCGTATACTGAGCACATTTTAGAAAGGTTTTCGTTGCGAGGAAGGGGGGTGACCGTCGGGCGCGAGGAAGGGGAGTGACCGTCGGGGGAGAGGTAGGGCTGGCTGTCGGGCAAGAGGAAGGGGAGTGACCGTCGGGCGAGAGGTAGGGCAGTGGCCCTCGGGGGCGAGGAAGGGGAGTGACCGGGGGCGAGGTAGGGCAGTGGTTATCGGGCGCGAGGAAGGGCCCGTGACCGTCGGGCGACGAGGTAACAGGGGTTGGGGGGGACGAGGGGAAGGGCAGTGACCGTCGGGCGACGAGGTAGGGCAAGCCGTCGGGCCCAGAGGTAGGGGAGTGACCGTCGGGGGTGTGGTGGGCCGGGGGGAAAAACTCTAAAAAAGGTTTTTTAAGTCATAAATATGAATCAAACAGCAATGATAATGAAGAGAAATATTAAAGAAAATAAAAAGAAAAGTTGGCAGTGCGTCTCCTGCTTGCTAAGCTACGACGAGACCCCTCATCCCCCTGGCTGTCGTACACCACACTCCCCCACACTTAGCTCGGCGGCCATGCATGGGGGGCACCATCCTGTTCTGGGTGGAACCTCCAACCTACCCCATTATTATTATTATTTTTTTATTTATTATTATTAATTTAAGGGGGAAACTCTAAACCAGGATTATACAGCGCCGGGGAAGGGGGTGTGGGAAGGGATTTTGGCTTAATTCGAGGAACGGAGCACAGATCCAAAATTCCCCCAAATAAGAGCCCCCAACCAACAACGGGAAACCTTTCCTTTGGGGGGAAACCCCCCCCCCAAAAAACAGGAGCCATGCGGGGGCCCGTCCAAATGGTTTACTCACTCTGTTGGAATCGATCCTCCGTCCCCAAAACAAAAACTATTCAAACCCCAAAGGCCAGAAGCCCGCCCGTAACGACCCTATTCCCAACCAATTACGCGTTCCGGGAAGGCACCAGTCTTTTATTCGCTTTTCTTTTTAAACGAGAAAAAAGGGTTTTGGGCTTACCCTTGGGGAAGGAGTGTTTTAGGTTTTTTTTTTTTTTTGGTCAGACCCCCGGGTGAAGCGAATTTGGAAAAAAGGGTTTGTGATGCGGTGTGATGAGGGTGTGGTTGACTTGGGATGGGGTGGGGATGATGGTGTGATGATGGTGTAAAGACGGGGGAACCGGGGTTATGTGGGGGATGATGGTGGGGTTGACGGTGTGTGGTGTTAGGGCGGGGATAACGGTGGGGTTTGATTGCTTTGATGACGGTGTGATGATGGTGTGATGCCCGGTGTGATGACGGTGTGATGAGGTTGATGACGGTGTGAGTTTTTGGTTGTGTTGACGGTTTGTGATGAGGGTTTGTGATGATTTTTGGGGGATGATGGTGTATGGTGTGATGACGGTGGATGCGGTGGGGATGAGGTGTGATGATGGGGGATGACGGTGTGAGGGAACGGTGTGATGAGGGTTGTGATGCCCGGTGTGATGTGGTGTGATAAAGGTGTGATGGTGGGGAAGACGTGTGTTTACGGTTTTGGATGATGGTGTGTGATGGGTGTGTTTAAATGGTGTGAGGTGTGATGAGGGTGTGATCCTTTTGTGATGTGGGGGTGATGAGGGTTGATGGTGTAAATGACGGTGTGTGAGGGTGGTTGGGGTTTGTGTGGGGTGTGATGATGGTGTGATGACGGTGTAAATGACGGTGTAAAGATGGTTTTAGGGACGGTTTTGATGACGGTGTGATGAGGGTGTGATGAGGGTGTGATGACGGGTGATGGGGTGTGATGACGGTTGATGATGGTTGATGTTGGTGGTTTACGGTTTGAGACGGTGTTAAATGATGGTGTAAATTGACGGTGTGATGGGGTTTTATATGGTGGGGATGATGGTTTTGTTGATGGTGTGATCCCCGGTTTGGTGATACGGTGTAAATGATGGTTGATGAGGGTTTGTGATGATGGGTGGGATGGTGTGATGAGGGTGGGGAGGGACGGGTGATGTTGGAGTAAATATGGTTGTGTTTGACGGTGTGATGACGGTGTGATGAGGTGTGATGACGGTGTGTTGATGGTGTGAGGGATGTGGGGGATGACGGTGTGAGGGGACGGTGTGATGATGGTGGGGGTTTGTGGGTGATGATTGTGATATGGTGTGTTTGAGGGTGTGATATGGGTGATGAGGGTTTGTTGAGGGTTTTGGGGAGGGATGGGTGATGAGGGTTGGATGAGGTGTAGGGAGGGTGTGATGAGGGGTGTGAGGGGACGGTGTAAAGAGGGTGTGATAAGGGTGTGATGACGGTGTGATAAAGGTTTTGATGCGGGGTGATAATGGGTGATGATGGTGTGATGGGGTTGATACGGTGGGGAGGATGGTGTGATAAAGGGTTTGTGATGATGGTGTGTTTATGGTGTGAGGGAGGGTGTGATGAGGGTGTGATCCGGGTGATGATGGGTGATGATGGTGTGTGAGGGTTTTGATGATGGTGGGGATGACGGGTGATGAGGGTGTGATGCGGGGGGTTTTACGGTGTGATGACGGTTTTGTGAGGGCGTGATGATTTTTTGGATGACGGGAGGGGATGACTTTTGTAAATAAACGGTGTGATGACGGTGTGTGAGGGGTGGGGATGAACGGTTGTTTAATGGTGTGATGAGGGTGTGAGACGGTGTGATAATGGTGTGATGAGGGTTTGTGATGACGGGGTGATAATGGTGTGAGGGGGTTTGGATGACGGTGGGGAAAAGGGGGTGTGTGAGGGTGTGATGAGGGTTGTGAAATGGTGTGATAAGGGTTTTTAGTGGACTGGGGGGCTGGGGTTAAATCACCTCGTGACCCCCCTCATTCAAGCTTTTGGGGTGCTCTTTGCAGGTTCCTTCTAAAAAAACAGTTAAGGTTTTATCAGTGAATCAAAGGGACAAAAAAGTAGACAAACCCGGTTTAGTAAACCCTTTTGGGCTGTATAAACAAGGGCTCGATGTTAAAGTGATTTTGATTTGAAACGACAGAAAGTATTTCAAGTTAATTACAGCTGTAATATTGGCTGACTTTCCGGGGGTGCAGTTTTGGTGGTATAGTGGGGTGGTAGTGGTTTGGGGGTGGTAGTGGCGGTGGGGGTAGTGGCGGTGGGGGTGTGGTGGTGGTAAATTTGGGGGTGGGGGTAGTGGGGGTGGTAGTGGGGGTGGGTGGCCCCGGGGGGTGGTAGTGGTGGGGGTAGTGGGGGGGGGTAGTAGGGGTTTGGGGTAGGGTGGTGGTAGTGGTGGTGGTGGTATGGGGGTGGTGGTTTGGTGGGGTGGTTTGTGGTGGGGGGTGTGGGGGTGGTAGGGGGGTGGTAGTGGTGGGGGTAGTTTGGGGGTGGTGGTAATGGCGGTTTGGGGGTAGTGGGGGTGGTGGGGGTTTTTGGTGGTAGTGGCGGTGGTGGTAAATGGGGTGGTGGGAGTGGTGGGGTGGGTAGTGGCCCGGGGGTGGGAGTGGCGGTGGTGGTAGTGGTGGGAGTATGGTGGTGGTAGTGGCGGTGGTGGTTTGTGGGGGTTTTTGGGGTAGTGGGGGGTGGGGGGTTTGTGCGGGGGGTGGTAGGGGGTGGTGGGATGGTGGGTGGTGGGGGTGGGGGTGGTGGTTGTTTGGGGGGTGGTGGTAGTGGCGGTGGGGTAGGGCGGTGGGGTTTGTGGTGGTGGTAGTGGTGGGGGTGGTAGTGGGGGGTGGGGGGTTTGTGGCGGTGGGGGGTAGTGGGGGTATGGCGGTTTGGGGGTAAATGGCGGGGGTTTGGGGTTTTGGTGGGGGGTATGGTGGTGGTGGTAGTGGGGGTGGGAGTGGCTGGGTAGTGGCCCGGTTTGGGGGGAGTGGGGGGTGGGGTTTGTGGCGGGGGTGGGGGTGGCGGTGTGGGAGTGGCGGTGGTGGGAGTGGCGGAGTGGTGGGAGTGGCGGTGGTGATAGTGGCGTGGTGGTGGTGGTAGTAATTTAGTAGTGGTGGTGGTAGTGGTGGTGTAGTGGTGGTGGTAGTGGTGTGGTAGTGGTGGTGGTAGTGGTGGTGGTGGTGGTGGTGGTGGTGGTGGTAGTGGTGGTGGTAGTGGTGGTGGTAGTGGTGGTAGTGGTGGTGGTGTGGTGGTGGTGGTGGTGGTGGTAGTGGTGGCAGTAGTAATTGGTAGTAGTTGGTGGTGGTGGTGATTGCAGTGGTGGTGGTAGTGTGTAGTGGTGGTGGTGGAAGTGGTAGGTAGTAGTGGTAGTGGTGGTGGTAGTAGTGGTAGTGGTGGTGGTGGAAGTGGTGGTAGTAGTGGTAGTGGTGGTGGTAGTAGTGGTAGTGGTGGTGGTGGAAGTGGTGGTAGTAGTGGTAGTGGTGGTGGTAGTAGTGGTAGTGGTGGTGGTGGAAGTGGTGGTAGTAGTGGTAGTGGTGGTGGGTAGTAGTGGTAGTGGTGGTGGTGGAAGTGGTGGTAGTAGTTGTAGTGGTGTGGTAGTAGTGGTAGTGGTGGTGGTAGTAGTGGTAGTGGTGGTGGTGGAAGTGGTGGTAGTAGTGGTAGTGGGGTGGTGGAAGTGGAGTAGTAGTGGTAGTGGTGGTGGTAGTAGTGGTAGTGGTGGTGGTAGTAGTGGTAGTGGTGGTGGTGGAAGTGGTGGTAGTTGTGGTAGTGGTGGTGGTAGTAGTGGTAGTGGTGGTGGTGGAAGTGGTGGTAGTAGTGGTGGGGGTTTAGTAGTGGTAGTGGTGGTGGTGGTAGTAGTGGTATGGTAGTTGGTGGTGGTAGTAGTGGTAGTGGTGGTGGTAGTAGTGGTAGTGGTGGTGGTATATGTGGGTGGTGGGTGGTAGTGGTGGTGGTAGTGGTGGTGGTAGTAGTGGTAGTGGTGGTGGGAAGTGGTAGTGGGTAGTGGGGTGGTGTGTATTTAGTGGTGTAGTGGTGGTTGGTAGGAAGTGGTGGTTAGTAGTGGTAGTGGTGGTAGGTTAGTTAGTGGTGTGGGGGTGGTGGTAGTAGTGGTAGTGGTGGGTGGTGGAAGTGGTTTGGTAGTAGTGGTAGTGGTGGTGGTGATCGTTAGTAGGTGTGGTGGTGGTGGAAGTGGGTGGTAGTAGTGGGTTGTGGGTGGTGGTATAGTGGGGTGGTATAGTGGTGGTGGTGGTGTGGTAAGTGGTGTGTAGTAGTGGTTTAGTGGTGGGGGTTTGGGAAGTGGTGGTAGTAGTGGTAGTGGGTGGGGTTGGTAGGTAGGGGTTTTAGTGGTGGGTGGTGTGGGATTTACATTTTTAAGGGTAATTCAAGGCGTTTGAAGACTGTTGTGAGTAGCCGGCAGGGTCAAAGGTGATTCTCCAACCACCAGCTCTACCCTCGCGCACCACCAGCCAGCAGCAGCTACTCCCCTCAAACCTATTGCCTGCAAGCCTGTTGCAGCCGTTTCAAGCTTCCTGGCTTAGTTCGTGTGCTAATTGCTTCAATCTCCGAGGGGTTGACCCGGATTTTGCAATTAAGCCAGTCAGTAAGCCAGACTGTGGAAGTGAACGCCAGTCAGCCTATCATCCAGCCTGTCTCCTGTCATCCAACTGCTCCTCCGTGCTTTGTGCATCGTTACACGTCTTCCAGTCATCCATTCTCGTGGGGTAAGCCAGTCAGCCAACCCAGCTTCTAACCCAGCTGAGAGAGAGAAGTAAGCCACGCAGTAAGAAGTAAGCCAAGCTCCTATGAGGTATTGTTTATATCGCTTTGTGCTCCCTGTTGGATGCTAAGAGTGGTTTTCACCATTCCTGTGGCATAGAGTGGGTTGTTAGCCATCTTCGTGGGTGAGTGGGGTGCGCGGCAGACCCCCAGCGTCCCCCCCACCCACTCTCTCTCCCACCACCCGGGGTGCGCGGCAGTACCCCAGCGAGAGTCACACCCACCATCAACCACCACCAGTCATCCACTCCACCGAGTTTGTTCATTCCTCCAGTAAGAAAGAACAGATCCCATGTGGTCTGGTGTGATTCGATTCCTGCTCCAGGAAGATCTATTCTGACTGTGAAGCCACCAGCACCCATCAGTGACTTTCTCATGAACCAAGAATTACTGTATCGAACAGCCGAGTTGGGTACTCCTAGCAGAAGAGTATACCAGTTAGTAATTCCACAGTCACTAGTGAATGTAGCCTTACAGCTAGTTCACGATGTACCAGGTGTTGCACACCCTGGTATGGATCGTTCAGTAAAACAAGCCAGATTGAAATACTTTTGGCCTCGTATGGCAACTGATATTTCTGAGTATGTTAGGAAATGTAGTGTCTGCATGCAACATAAAGGCAATGCTAATGGTCCTAATCCAATCCAAGTGTATCCAACTACTAGCGAACCTTGGGAAAGAGTTGCGCTAGATTTGTTAACTAATTTCCAATGTTCCCTCCAAGGTAACAAACATCTGTGTGTTATGGTAGACCATTTCACCAGATATTGCGAGTTAGTTCCTATTGCAGACAAGACTGCCGAGACAGTAGCTAAAGCGTTTAAAGAACGCATTATCTGCAGGCATACCACCCCTAAGTCCCTAGTAACAGATAACGGAGGTGAATTCTGTAATGAAATTCTTGAAAAATTGTGTACCTTGTACAAGATCACTAAATCCACCATTGTTCCTCATCATCCTGCCAGCAATGGGTTAGCGGAACGAACCAATAAGAAAGTACTTGATGTCTTGAGAGCCACTATCAATCCCAATAGTGAAACTTGGGATGAAGTTATACCTGATGTGCAGTGTGCTATAAATTCTGCTTACAATGTTTCTATAGGTGACACTCCACATTATGCATTGTATGGTGTAGATAAACGTTTGCCTTATGAGTTGTTATATTCTAATCCGAAACCAAATTACAACCCTGATGATTTCGTAGCAACTCGTACCAGCTTAGCTCAAAGTGTTTTTAGAAGAATCCGTGAAACACTTCATAAATCAACAGCAGAATTCACAAGAGTCGCAAACACTCGATCAAAGCCATCCAAAATCAAAGTAGGTTCGAGAGTTATGCTGATTAACTTTAACAAAACGTCTGCAATGCCAAAGCTTGATCAAAAGTTTGTTGGTCCTTATCGAGTAGTTGAACATATCACTGGTAATAAGTATAAGGTTAGAGAGATTAGTACTGGTCAGTATAAAGAATCGCATTTGGATCATATGAAGTTAGTATGTGATGATAATGATGTTCCAACCCAGACTAATGTGACAGACTCTGACAATCCTCCTGATCCTGTACTCTCTTCCTCTGATACTCAGTCAGATGATCAACCTGAATGTCGTTATTCCCTACGTACACGACAGGTATTGAGAAATCCTCAAGTATCATTTGTAACTTCCAATTCAGATTTGCCTCAAATACAGCATGAGTTAGCCAATGCTACAGAGTTTGATCCTCCCAGAGATGACACCCATTCTGCATATGTCAATCACACCCCTAGCAGAGTTGGGGTTAAATGTAAATAACCTGTATAGATGAATAATTACAGTATCAACTTATCAGTATTCAAGAATTTTTTTTTTTTTTGTGTTCATGTTCTCTCTGCATTCTGAGAGTTAACAGTCTAGATTTGCGTGCACCGAATCTGCCTTTCTGTTAAACACTCTTTCTTTGTATATATTCCTTCCTCAGAATCCGTAGATCACATGAATACAGATCGATCGATCAAAATTTTTGTTTTTATCACTTGTAATCTCAATGTTGAGTTCGTTGTTCATTTGTTGAGTTTTAAGTTGTACTATAGTATACCTTGTATTGCATTACAGTTTCCAGTTACGTAAGCTTTCATTCCAATGTTCTACTTATGTATCTATAATGTTTCATGTTGTGTACTTTGACATTGTATAGAATCAGCCCAAGCCGTATACCTGCCATCTCTAGTTTGTATTAGTTGTATGTCGAGACGACATACGTTAGCGTCGCCGAGCTCTCAGTAGTAGTAACCAGTTACCAGTCTCAGTAGTAGTAACCAGTTACCAGTAACCTGTCCGTTGACTCAACGACCAACCGTCTTGAGTCACGGTCTTTCATATTGTGCTGAGCTGACACTAATTCAAAAGACCCACTACGGGGTACTGGCCAGCCGGCTAGGCAGTGTTACGAGTGGAAGCAAGGAGGCAAGGTAGCGGCTGCGGGCTCTGTCCACATATCAGTAATTATACGTATAACAGCCTACGTGAGTATTTCTACCCTAATCCACGTATCGAACTCCCACATGATAGTGGTAGTGGTGGTGGAAGTGGTGGTAGTAGTGGTGGTGGTAGTAGTGGTAGTGTGGGTGGTGGAAGTGGTGGTAGTAGTGGTAGTGGTGGTGGTAGTAGTGGTAGTGGTGTGGTGGAAGTGGTGGTAGTAGTGGTAGTGGTGGTGGTAGTAGTGGTAGTGGTGGTGGTGGAAGTGGTGGTAGTAGTGGTAGTGGTGGTGGTAGTAGTGGTAGTGGTGGTGGTGGAGTGGTGGTAGTAGTGGTAGTGGTGGTGGTAGTAGTGGTAGTGGTGGTGGTGGTGGGGAAATGGTGGTAGTAGTGGTAGTGGTGGTGGTGGAAGTGGTGGTAGTAGTGGTAGTGGTGGTGGTGGAAGTGGTGGTAGTAGTGGTAGTGGTGGTAGTAGTAGTGGTAGTGGTGGTGGTGGAAGTGGTGGTAGTAGTGGTAGTGGTGGTGGTAGTAGTGGTAGTGGTGGTGGTGGAAGTGGTGGTCTCAGTAGTAGTAACCAGTTACCAGTCTCCGCGGTAACATCCAAGCATACAATCGAACATTTCGTATTATTATCAGTGTTTTTGGTGATTTTATACTGGAAAATAAGTGACCATGGGGGGCGCCCAAGAAAGCTTCAAGTGCCAACCCGTACACAATAAGGGTGAGAATTACTAATAGAGATGAAAAAGAACATTGATAAGTATGAAAGTGGAGTGCGGTCTCCGAGCTGGTCCAGGTTGTATAATAAACCGACCAATCAACCATCGCTACTATTGTGTAAGCTGCTGCTGCTGGTTTTACCAGCCGTCACTGCTGCTGCTGGCTGTAGTAACCGTCTCTGCTGCTGTAGCATCGACTGCTGCGCTGTAGCTCTGTCATGCTGCTGCTGCATGTGTACCACCGTCAGCTGCCTGCTGCTGCAGTAGTCCGTCTGCTGCGCTGCCTCTGCAGTAGTACCGTGCCTGGCTGCTAGCTGCAGCTGCTGTATTACCGTCCTGCTTGCTGGCAGTAGTACCGTCTGCTGCTGCTCTGCTGTAGTACCGTCAGCTTTCTGCTGTATTAACCGTCCTGCTGCTGTACATCGTCTGCTTGCTGTAGCATCGTCTGCTGCTGCACTCATTAGTAGTAACCATTACCAGTCTCAGTAGTAAGTAACCAGGTTACCAGTCTACAAGAGTAAACCAGTACCAGTATCCGGTCCTTTGACTCAACGAGCCAACCGACCTCGCCTGGTCACGGTCTTTCATATTGTGCTGAGCAGACATACTTCAAAAAGACCTACTCGACGGGGTACTGGCCACAAGCAAGTCAGTATTACGAGTGTAACCAAGGAGATAGTAACGGCGTGCGGGCTCTTCCATATAACAGTAATTATACGTAATAACTAGGCCTACTAGTAATTTCTTTCTTCCCTAATCCACGTATCGAACTCCCACATTAAAATCTCTCATAGTAGTAACCGATGACCAGTCTCATAGTAGTAACCATTACCAGTCTCAGAGTAACTCATTACCAGTAACCGTCCATTGACTTCAACGACCAGACCGCCTCGCCTGATCAACGGTATTTTGTTCATATTGTGCTGAGCTACACTATTTCTAAAGAACCGGACTCAGGCGAGACGGTTGGGTCTTGAACAACGGACGTTACTGGTAACTGGTTACCTACTGAGACTGTAGCTGGTTACTACACTGAGACTGGTAACTGGTTAGCAACTAACTGAAGTGGTAGTAGTGGGTAGTGTGTGTAGAGTGGTAGTGGTGAAGTGGTGGTTGTAGTGGTAGTGTTTTGCAACCCTGAATGGTTACAATGATTATTGTATATATAATGTCGATAACCTTTTCATTAAATTTTATATTGCTTATATTTGCGATAATAGCTATATCGTAAATGTATGACTTAAATTATATTGTGACGTATATGTTATTTAGCTTATGTTGTAGTATGTATATAACATGTGCTCATTAGGCTTGATTGTCAAACGACTGTACTTTATCGCTTGTCCGCTCGTTATACTGCCGGCTCTGAACTGCAGTTGTCCACGTAGCTATCACGTGATCGGAGGGGGGTGTCCTCACCTCTCGTGCAGATTCAGTCTGCCTGGAGACTCCTTGCCTGTTGGACCATTGTCTGTCCTGAGTCTGCTGGCACTCTCTTGCTTGGTTTGGACAGATTGTCTGTCCTCATTAGTCTTTTAGTTCTGTAGAACTTTGTTCAAAGAACAGTGTATAGACTTAGTGATTTTCCCGACGTTGTAAAACTGAGGTTGTGTCACTTTGGACACTCTGAACATCTCAGGTCCTTAGCTATAGAGCTCTGACCTAATTTTGTACTGTTCTCTGTGTATGTCACTGTCACAGTTTTACCTATGCTGGACAAAGATTCAGTATTTAAGGGAGTTTTGTACTTTGTGAGGATCGCAGATGGTCCCTACCTTAGTGTCGTTGATATAATCTCCTTGTTCCTGATTCTTGTCCGCAGTCGCTAGATATTGCATTGCTAATTGGGCTTAGCATTACTTTGTTGTTTCAAGCAGACTGTGTTTGGTTCCAGTCGGTCAAGAAGTTAGTTTATTTGAGGACTTTGTCAGTCACTTGTTTAAGTCTTATTCGAGTCTTGAGACTAGCTAACTACTTAAGAGCACTTACACGCATACACACACTACTTGTACATATTTGTAATATCTTATTAAATGTTAATGTACCTGACGGTACTTAAGAATTATAAATGTGATATGTGCTTTCAGCACAATAATATTGAACTCGAGAGATTGATTTTATTTGATTGCTGTAATTAATTTAATTTGATAATATACCTCTAGACAACTTATACTTAATAAATTTATTAAATTTTAATTTCTCTAGTTAGTAGCCTACCAGTTGTAATCCTAAAGCACTATTTGAACCATACTGAATTTTAATGGATAATTGGACAAGGATACTGACTACTTGTTACGAAAACCCAGTAACAGGCTGGATGCTAGAAGGGCAGTCCTTCTAGTATTCACTGGAGATCTCTAAGCTTTTAGAATCGCGTTTTTTTGTAACAAATGGGGGCCTGTCCTGGGGAAATGTCCTACTTGATCCAAGGTGTTGGGAGAAATTGTCCAGTTTGACAAACTAGTACTCTATGATCAAACACTTTGAGTACTTTCCTAATCTGAAGACTTGAGTTTAGTCTTGTACAACATACCAGGTGGATGTATGTACCTGACTGAGTTCTCTTGATCCAAGGAGATGGAAATACTGTTTGAGTCTAGCTCTAAGACATCCAACACTAAAATTCCTATTAGGAATTAAGTTTCCCATAATCACTCTCTCGTAGTACAATTATTTCGTGATGTATGCCAAAGTGAAACAGTTATTGATACTCTGACTTTGTCTGAGTTAAGTACTTTAAAACTTCAGACGTGTTGGCAAGTAGCCAAATATCTCGGTGTGACGTATAACAGGAATTACACCGCAGAAACTGTCAGAGCATTAATTAAAGATATATTGTTTCCTGCTCATACAGAGATGTCTGATTATGATTCAGATTCAGAAAGCCTAGTGTCACAATTAGGAAGTATGACTCTATTTGAAGTTGAAGAAAGAGCAACTAGAGCAGAAGTGAGCCTAGTGTCTGAGCCTAGTGTAGCTCAGTTCTCGCTCGCTCCTTCCTTCACTGACACTATAGTACAGAGTATAGCTGTTAGTATGACACAGCCTAATACTAGTACAGTGTATACTACACCTGTATTTACTTATCCTAGAACCAATCTAGACACTCTAGAGACGGCTGGACCAAGTGTCCGACCTAAGGACCGTCCAGACCATGTTAATTTCCCTACTCCTCCATTACCCCACTGGTCCTATCTCTCAGGAACAGTTTGAGAGGTTGGAACGCCTCATTATGTTGCAGACTGCACAAATTGAGGCACAGAGGAGATTGAACGAAGAAGATTTCCAAAGAGAAAATGTTCGTCTGTTAAGACAACAGACTGATAGATCACAGGACACATTTAAAAGTGCAGAAAAGCTGCATCCATGGTTTCCCAAGTTTTTTGAAAGGACTG
>NW_026470359.1:0-12167 GCF_026875155.1 Cherax quadricarinatus | reverse complement strand
AATTCCAAAATCTTTACGAAAACATCATTCCAAGTTCTCCCTCCACAACCCGACCATCAAGACACCCATATAACGGGCAACCCTCCATCCTCTGCAGGGTAACATAACCCCTTGTAAGACTGCAAAAAATTTAAATGTGGGCAAACAAAAGAGCCCTCCAAACACGTATTTAGAACCCCAATTTAAAAACAGGACTGCGAAAAGGGAAATGCCTGTGTACAAACGCAATTCCCCAAAACCTTTTAATTAACTACAGAAACTAAAAAGACTTTACCACAGAAGAAACCCCAAATCAGAAAATCCTGGTCATCGCTCATCCTAAAAAACCAAACAATTTAAACCCGAACAAGGGCTTCTAAAACTAGCTGAACCCCGCCAAGAAACTTCTTCACGCTTCCCACTTAGAACATAAAACTGCAGAAGGTTACTAAAATTTGTCCAATACCCCTGCCAAGCACCCAAGACTCTATAACCCCCCCCGGTAATATCGATGCACATTCTCCCCTGACCTCAACTTTCGAAATGCCTAAATACCTCGTCCCTTTCCCAACCCCAGGTAGATCCGTGTGTGACTTAAAAAAAGCCCTTTGGGGTAAAAACTTTCAAAAAGGGATCACATTACACTGCATTTGTTTTTAATTTTTTCCTTTGTTCGGATTTTTCCCTTTTTATTTCCAAGCTGTAGTAGTAATACAATATGGTAGAACAATTAACTTGCACATGGAAAAAGGATAAAAAAGCTTTTATTGGGTAAAAAAAAAATGGGTTAAAAAATATTTCATGGGACTGGTAGGGGGGGCTTTTTGGGCAGCTCTATAATGTGCTTGTTATTTTAACGGGGAGAGATTTGTGAGGGCAGGATTTACTTTTTTTCGGGGGATTCTTGCAAGGCTTCGAGTGGTGAAGCTGCCTTTGTTTTTTTAAATTGTATTAAACACAGCGATTAGTGATGATTAAAGGCGCCCTCTGGGGAAATTAGTTTTTTCGCCCTTTAGGATCAAAAAAACTTTTAATACTACCACTAGTATTGACCTCACTCTCCTTTTTTCCCCTCTGTGTCCATTCTGTTTGTAAGGGCTTGACAAAACTCCCGGGGAACGAAACGTGCCACAAAAAAAGTCACATAGTTGTACTTGTGTCCTTTTATTTTCATACTTACGTGTAAAAAATTTCGCTTTGCGCCGCGGGACCGCGCGGCCCCAAAGTAAACCTCTCTATTTATAATTTCGTAAATACACATAATATCGCTAATTAACCAAACCGGAAGGCCTATAGGCAACCGGGAGGCTTTGTAGGGTAACCAAACATCTTAACCCACAGGGGGAGGGGATCAACCCAGAATGCTACATGTAAAACCTATCCTAAACCAAACTTTAAACCCAACCTAAGGGGGGGGAGAAAATAAAAACTTTACAATTTCATTTTAGTTCCCTACTCGCAATATGTACGAGGGACAGTCGCGTAAGACTTGCTGCCCTAATTCACATTCAATTGTGTCTGTTCGTTTAGCGCTTCATGCAATACAGACAACCTGTCGGGATTTTATACCATTTTAATGTTCAATACTAACAACCTAAATCTTGCTGATTCTGGTTGTCAAAAAACCAAATCTTAAGAATTCCTTACAGGAATGGTTTGCAAAACTACCAGGTTCGAGAGGGGTCTTCGACCAGAGGTTCCCCCTCGATTCGAGGAACTTCAAGGTTCCAGGGGGCCAAATTAAGGGAACTTAACCCGGGTTCCAGGGCTCAGTTCAAGAGGGTACTTCGACCAGAGGTTCCACCTCGTTTCAAGAGGATAATTCGACCAAGGTCGAAACATACTTTAAAATCTATATATAGACGAAAAATTTCTAAATAACTCTTATTCCACAACTTCATTTTTTTTTTAATTTTTGGGGCATCCATCATTAATCCACGAAATCTTCATTTTCTATAAAAAATTTTCAAAACCCAATTGCCCGAGTTGAACCCGGGGGGGGCGGGGGTGATGGCAACGTCCTTACACCCGGCAACAAATAGGTGTCGGCCTCCTGGGGGGAAAGGGGGGGCGTAAGGGCAAAGTATTTCAAACTTTAACGTTAATACACAAAACGGATATACCGAGAACTGTCTCTTTCGGTGTATACGTTTGAGTTTATTTAATCCTGTTTTTGGGGTTGAAGGTTCTGACTGGGGTGAAAAAGGTACATAACACTTTAAAGACCCTTAGTAATGAATCAAATTTACCCACCAGAAGAGGGGGGAACAACAGCTTTCAGGCACAAAGTGATGAACCGTACAACCCTAAACCACGACAGATGCGTTTGCAACACCGGTCCCAAACCCACACCCGGGGGAGCGGGCCCGAGGGGGGCCACGACAGGGTTGGCCACTGGCTAGTCCCCCGTACTGGAAATTATTTTACGCGATTTAACATAAAAAAAAGAGAGGGTGATTAATAGGATTTCCAAATATAGCAAGCAGACCCCCCCCCCCAACATGGGGGTCGGCGAGGGGGTCTTGATCCAAGGAAGTGATTTTTCCCCCCTTCGGGAAAAAGAACCTGACTGCCTCCCATCATCTGAGCTTTCCCCCCATGGATTTACGCTTCCCGAAATAATAATAAAATAATAATAAAATAAAAATAAAAAAAATTATTTTCACCATAAAAATTGGAATAATTTTATTTCCATTTTGTGCCGTGTAAATTTTTAAAAGTAATGCATTTAAAAAAAAAATGCATTCGAGAGAAAAGTGAAAATTTCGGCATAATTTTAATTAAAGTAAATAATTGGGGAAAATGAAAAAAATAAAAAGTTTTTTAAAGACAAGTAATATGTAATTTTTGTTTGTGTCCCCTGTTAGTGATGTTGACGGAGCTGGGGGAGAACTGTCGTTGACGTGATGCTGGTGGAGAACTGTCGTTGACGTGATGCTGGTGGAGAACTGTCGTTGACGTGATGTGGTGGAGAACTGTCGTTGACGTTGATGCGGGTTTGGAGAACTGTGTTGACGTGATGGCTGGGGGGAGAATTGTCTTTGGGACGTGATGCTGGTGGAGAAACTGTCGTTGTGTGATGCGGGGTGGAGAACTGTCGTTGACGTGATGCTGGGGGGAGAACTGTCGTTGACGTGATGCTGGGGGAGAACTGTCGTTGAGTGATGCTGGTGGAGAACTGTCGTTGACGTGATGCTGGTGGAGAACTGTCTTGATGTGATGCGGGTGGAGAACGGGTCGTTGACGTGATGCCAGTGGAGAACTGTCGTTGACGTGAGTGGTGGAAACTGTCGTTGACGTGATGCTGGTGGAGAACTGTCGTTGACGTGATGCTGGGGGGAGAACTGTCGTTGATGTGATGCTGGTGGAGAACTGTCGTTGACGTGTTGCTGGTGGAGAACTGTCGTTGATGTGATGCTGGTGGAGAATGTCGTTTGATGTGATGCGGTGGAGAACTGTCGTTGATGTGATGCTGGTGGAGAACTGTCGTTGACGTGTTTGCTGGTGAGGAAACTGTCGTTGACGTGATGCTGGTGGAAACGTCGTTTGACGTGTTGCGGGTGGAGAATTGTCGTTGACGTGATGCTGGTGGAGAACTGTCGTTGATGTGATGCTGGTGGAGAACTGTCGTTGACGTGATGCTGGTGGAGAACGTCGTTGACTGATGCTGGTGGAGAACTGTCGTTGAAACGTGATGGTGGTGGAGAACTGTCGTTGACGTGATGCTGGTGGAAGTCTGTCGTTGACGTGATGCTGGGGAGAACTGTCGTTGACGTGATGCTGGTGGGAACTGTCGTTGACGTGATGCTGGTGGAGAAACTGTCGTTGACGTGATGCTGGTGGAAGAAACTGTCTGCATAGTGTAGTACTAGTGTAGGAGAGAGAAAGAGAGAGAGAGAGAGAGAGAAGAGCGAGGGGGAGAGAGGAGAGAGAGAGGGGGGAGAGAGAGAGAGAGAGAGAGAGAGAGAGGGGAGAGAGAATGCGTTTTAAATTACAATCAAATGCGTAAGGTACGCTTTTCACGGGCAAGTTTTGTTAACATACGCATTTAAAGCCTCTATCCATAATCAGCGTCAGCAGCAGCAGCAGCAGCAACGTCAGCAGCACGTCAGCAGCAGCGTCAGCAGCAAAAAGCTGCAGTAGCAGCAGTAACTCTTTGCTTGGCTTTTCCAGAAGCAGTAACCACTGCGGTGCCTCATCCTTTCCAGCCTTTGTGAACTGGAATTAACACACACACACATCCATCGCGTGTTAGTGAGGAGCTTCCATCACGTTAAGTTATCATGGTTAAAGCCGAGACTAACTTCCGGGAGAACAGGAGGGAGAGAGAGAGAGAGAGAGAGAGAGAGAGAGAGAGAGAGAGAGAGAAGAGAGAGAGAGAGAGGAGAGAGAGAGAGAAGAGAGAGAGAGAGAGAGTGCTTGCTGGAATTAATCGGAAACTGTGATCTGCTACACGGATAATTCTATGTCTCACAATACTAGCCAGTAGCAGTGATCTGGTGCACAATATACATCTCTGAGATGTGATATTGTATAATATTAATATATATCAAGTGAATTATATTAATTCTTATTAATTTAGAATATATACTGCTCTCCTGCCAACACGTCTCGATGTTACGTCCTCAGTCTTCTGTCGTGGTTTACAACGTCGTTTTCCTAACGCTTCCAGTCTTTCTTTTGACTCAAGTTTTAATGAAGATATATATGTCAATTTATTTAGCATAGATTATGTTGAGTTGCGTCACTACTTAAAACTACTGAAACGTTTACTTATCTACATAAACGAACCATGATACGCCTTACTACGAGGCGAGTGGTGCGAGTGGGAAGTGAGAAGCTGTCTGGTGTGAGTAGGGAAGGTGAAAGTTGTGTGGTGTGAGCGGGGAAGGTGAGAGCTGTCTGGTGTGAGTGGGGAGTGAGAGCTGTGTGCTGTGAGTGGGGAGGGTGAGAGCTGTCTGGTATGAGTGGGGAGGGGGAGAGCTGTCGGTGTGAGTGGGGAAGGTGAGAGTTGTGTGGGTTGAGCGGGGAAGGTGAGAGTTGTGTGGTGTGAGCGGGAAGGTGAGAGCTGTCTGGGTGAGTGGGGAGTGAGAGCTGTGTGCTGTGAGTGGGGAGGGTGAGAGCTGTCTGGTATGAGTGGGGGGGGGTTTGGGGAGCTGTCTGGTGTGAGTGGGGAAGGTGAGAGTTGTGTGTTGTGAGCGGGGAAGGTGAGAGCTGTCTGGTGTGTGTGGGGAGTGAGAGCTGTCTGGTGTTAGTGGGTAGTGAGAGCTGTGTGGTGTGAGTGGGGAGAGTGAGGCTGTCTGGTATGAGTGGGGAGGGTGAGAGCTGTCTGGTATGAGTGGGGAGTGAGAGCGGGTCTGGTGTGAGTGGGGAGGGTGAGAGCTGTTGGTATGAAGTGGGGAATGAGAGCTGACTGGTGAGTGAGAAGGGTGAGAGCTGTCTGGTATGAGGGGGGAGTGAGAGCTTTTCTGGTATGAGTGGGGAGTGAGAGCTGACTGGTGTGAGTGGGGGGGGTGAGAGCTGTCTGTATGAGTGGGGAGTGAGAGCTGACTGGTGTGAGTGGGGAGGGTGAGAGCTTCTGGTATGAGTGAGGAGTGAGAGCTGACTGGTGTGAGTGGGGAGGGTGAGAAGATGTCTGGTGTGAGTGGGGGAGTGAGAGCTGTGTGGTGTGAGTGGGGAAGGTGAGAGCTGTGTGGTGTGAGTGGGGAAGGTGAGAGCTGTGTGGTGTGAGAGCTGTTTGGGTGTGGGGAGGGTGAGAGCTGTCTGGTATGAGTGGGAGGGTGAGAGCTGACTGGTGTGAGTGGGGAGTGAGAGCTGTCTGGTATGAGTGGGGAGTGAGAGCTGTCTGGTATGAGTGGGGAGTGAGAGCTGCTGGTATGAGTGGGGAGGGTGAGAGCTGTCTGGTATGAGTGGGGAGGGTAAAAAGAGATGTCTGGTGGGAGTGGGAGTGAGAGCTGTGTGGGTGTGAGTGGGGAAGGTGAGAGCGGGTTGTGGTGTGAGTGGGGAAGGTGAGAGCTGTGTGGTGTGAGTGGGGATTGAGAGCTGTGTGGTGTGAGGGGGAGGGTGAGAGCTGTCTGGTATGAGGGGGAGGGTGAGAGCTGTCTGGTATGAGTGGGGAGGGTGAGAGCTGACTGGTGTGAGTGGGGAGTGGAGAGCGTCTGGTGTGAGTGGGGAGTGAGAGCTGTCTGGTATGAGTGGGGAGGGTAAAGAGCTGTCTGGTTTTGAGTGGGGAGGGTGAGAGATGTTGGTGTGAGTGAAGAGTGTGAGCTTCTTGAGAAATATCTGTAGACAACGAAACAAAATTTTGGGCCTAGGCTTACAGGCACATGCCGGGGCTTCCCACGCAGCAACTCCCGTTCATGGGTTTTGGGCAGCCAAACTATGTACAGCTCCACTTATGATTTTGTTCCAGTTCCACTACTAGTCAGGTTGTGTCACTCGCTCGTCTCGTATTCAATCTCATTCGAAAAAAATATCAAATTTGAATCTGTTGTTGGGAGTAATATATATTTTTAGAAAACTTATTAATATATTTTATTATTATAATTAGTTTTTAAGAGTGAAATTGAAAGTGGTCGACAGCGCTGCTTTCATATTATAATAATTATTTAATTATTTAATGTTAGAATAATTTTGTTTTTTGACTTCACATCTTTCTAAAGAGGATAAATTATTATTCTGACTCCGAAGGAAATATTTTGATTTTAAATGGATTAATTTATCATCTCTGTTTTTTTGAAAAAAATTTCGTTCATTCTGCAACAAGGACACTGCAGTCGTTCTGCATAATCTTAATGACTAGGAAGCTGATGTGTCTTATTAGCTTCGTTGCACACACTTATGTATTTTCCGTTTTACTTCATGTCTCTACCCCCTCAAGGAAGGTTCCTTGATTTTGGGTTTGAGGGGCTCTTGATTTGGGGAAATTGGATCTGTGCTCCATTCCCCGAATTAAGCCTAAATTTGCCTTCCACATCCCCCCCAGGCGCTGTATAATCCTCCGGGTTTAGCGCTTTCCCCTTGATTATGATAATGATGATTCATGTCTCTACTCCCAAAAAACCCTAAATATTCCTGCATCCATTTTAATTTCACTTTATTTTAAATTATGAGTTCCTTTGGCTGTTAAAATATTTCTCAGAATTAGGACCTTATATTTGTCCATAGTGATCTGCATCTTTATCGACCATAACATCAACGTAATCAAACCATGCTGAAGCTCGATTTTGTGTCCACCGTTTATGCTGATATTATTACTTAGTCACCCATTTACATCCTTCATGGAGACTGTGAACAAAAAAGGATACAACACAATTTCTTGCAGAACGCCACTTGAGAGTAGCTTAAATTATAATTTCCCTTTGCTATGGAAGTTCTCTGTGGCCCTTTAGGGGTTTAATATGCTTCAGTCTAAGAGAAATGTGTTTCATTATCGTGTGTTCCCTAAACTTTTTTTTTTTTTTTTGGGCACTTAATCAAAGGCTTTATTTCAGTGCAAATTAACACCTTCATGCTCTTTACTATTGTTAGTTTCAAACAGCTCACTGAGAAATGATAGTAAGTCGAGAACTTCTGGAAGCGTCCGCGGGGTCACCTCTAATATACATTTGAGGGGTTTTAAAATTTTGTCTATTCCCGCATCCCGGCCCTGGCCAAGTGTGTCGGGTTTGCCTGGTCAACCGGGCTGTTGCTCCTAGGAGGTTCACTGGCTCATATATCCACACAACCTGGTTGATTTCCCGGGGCTTCGAGTTTTCCTGGTAGTAGTCGTGATAAAGTACATATCCGCAGATGAGACGGTCGGGGGATTTGTCCAGACGCGTATACACAAAACGCAAGTGTGACTGCTGAAGGCGTGTATTTATCGTAACACAACCTCGCACAACAGGAATTTTTTCCTGGTCGAGCATGGTTTATCCGAGAAAAAGGCAAAAACGAACAAAAAACATGTCATGAAATGGCTTTCTTTCACAAAGACATCAATCACACAGAACCAAGGAAGTTTGAAGCTGAGGGGACCTCTGGCTCACCTGCTCCTCCACACCACATCATCCTCCTGACCTAACAAAGTCGCTTTGAAGATTTTTTCCTCGTTGTCATCTGCTTTCTTGAAGCATTAGATTCATGTGCAAATCTGGGTACCTTTATCTGCAGACATTTCCCGCCATCCAGTGGCTTTATCAATAAAGAATCAAGGACATAATGGGGGGGACTAGCGCTAATACAAAAGACGAGGTAATCTTCATCTTGTCGTGTATTGCATGCCACTCATGTATGTATCTATGCTTACCATATACTGGTATATAGACTTGGAAGTTTGGTCTCCAAACAAAAAGTTTTTAAAACATTGAAATGGTATAAAATACCGACAGGTTGTTAGGGTAAGGGACACATATGCAACAGTTAGGTATCTTTATTTCGAAACGTTTCGCCTACACGTAGGCTTCTTCAGTCGAGTACAGAAAAGTTGATAGAAGCAGAAGATACTTGAAGACGATTTAAACATCCATCACCCTTAAAGTTTTGAGGTGGTCAGTCCCTCAGTCTGGAGAAGAGCATTGTTTCAGACTACGGAAAAAATGTCTTCTCCAGACTGAGGGACTGAAACCACCTCAAACTTTAAGGGTGATGGACTGATTACATCGTCTTCAAGTCTCTTCTGCTTCTATCAACTTTTCTGTACTCGACCTGAAGAAGCCTACTGTGTAGGCGAATCGTTTCGAAATAAAGATACCTAACTGTTGCATATGTGTCTTACCTAACAAAAAGTTGTTTCAGGAAAGGTTTCCATTATGCAGCCTTTCTTATAGATAAAAAAAAAAACACAGAGAAGCAATATTTAGAAATTTTATTCAGACAACGTTTCACTTTCACAGCAGGCTTTTTTCGAGTCTAACAGATGTTACCAGGAGATAATATATAGGGAAACATATATAGTTAGGTATACCTAAAAATAATAATGGAATAGCGAGGCAGTTGTGTTGCAGGTAACATCCATTAAACTTGAAACAAGCCTGATGTGCAGGCCACACATTGTCTGAATTATTTCAAATTGTTTTAGTGTCTCTTGTCATGTTTAACTCGTCGGTATTCCCATACCATCTACAGTTTACAACACCTCTTTAGTTTAATTTTGTTTGGTTGAAGACTTTGTTAGTAATGCCGATGATTACTGCGTAATTTATTTCCTCTGATCCTCAATATATTATTGGGGATTTTATTTATCATTCAGTCTGAAAAAAAAGGCAATACCTATTTAAAATAAAGCAAAATACATTGTATTATGGATAATCCGTCATAAGTTGAATTTTTTAAGGCCTGAGTTTGCTACTACCTGCAGCTCGTAAGACTGCCTTCCCCACGAGCCCTTTGGGGCAGGGCAGATGGCAGACCAGAGGCCTAGCTTCTCCCTACGTAGCCTCGTGAGGGCGGGCGGGGGATTGTGGCTAGGCCTGGGGACACTTGGTCCCAAAGTATGAGGAGGTACTTGTACCTCCTCCCATGGGAGACTTTGGTCTCGAGATACTCCCCAGATAGGGAGCCAAGGCCGGGTCACCACTACTTGGAAAAGACCCGGGCCGGTGAGAGTACCGGCGAATAAAAAAAAAAAAAAAAAAGTTAGATTTAGGTGGAGTAGTTTCCTTTCTGAACTTTAGTCTTCTATTCCCGGGAGAAGACATTCTGGATTGGCATTCGATTCCCTTGCAACTTAAACTTCATATTTTCGTTTGATTTTTACTGTCTATATCTTGACATCTTGTTGATTTCCTCACCACCGATAGCCAATAAACGGCCAACGGTGGTGGGTGAAAATCCCGGGCTGCCATTGATTGAGAGCTAAGACTGATGCCGACAATCTTTTAAATTTTTCTGTTCAAACCATGAACGAGCTACTGAGGTCGAAAATAGCATAATTCTCAAGTGCAATACTTTCAGTCTTGAAGTCACTAGACACAGAGAAGAAAACGAAACAGAATGGAAAAAACAATGTACGTATTGTCGGAAAAAGCATTTGTGGTCAGAGTGGCTGACACTTACCCAGTTTATCCAGTGTGTGTAAATCTCCTCTTTTGATCCACACGCAATTACCCTAGACATTTTTTTTTTTGTTAATCCAGTTAGGGCAATTCTCGTTTGATCTAATTTTCCTGTAAGGCGTATATATGGCTTTACAAAATGCTTATAAATGGCTTTACAAAATGCTTATAAATGGCTTTACAAAATGCTATACTCTGTTCGACAGGTCTTCCTCGCGATAATCCTTAAATAGTGTTATCCCAGTCAATACTACTAGATTATCCATTAATCTACTCTAGTCTATTGAGAGAAGAAAATAAAAACAGACCAGACTTTAATATATATATATATATATATAATATATATATATAAATATATATATAATATATATATATATATATATATATATATATATATGCATCATGTTTTATTACGACCAGGTGTTCACAGCGCCTTTCAAGGCATGAGAGATAACACAACTGGGAAATGAACAAAGGTCTTACACTTCACCCATGGATTCAAATCAACATGGTTTATACTTCACCCATGGAATCAATAAAACACTTCAATTAACGTGAATAATTCCCTCTGGAATGCAGAAGAGAGAAATTACTTAGTAGTATACGTAAAATATACTTGATAGTACGTATACATTACAGAAAATGAGAGCTTCGTCCTTAATCTGCACACTGCTCTACCAACATATTATGTTTATGGCCTCAATAAGGCATTTGGTAGTTATACATAAGAGATTATTGAAGTAAGTAGCGGTACACGGAATAGGAGGGGAAAATCTCCTGGATGGAGGAGTGTTGATCGGATGGCAGCAGAGTTAGAATGAACAGGAGAAATCAAAGTGGATGCGCGTCAAAAGCTGGGTCAGTACTGGCTCCTTTGTTGTTCACAATAAACAAACCATATAGATGAGGGAACAAATAGGAACATAAGTAAGTTTGCTTGTGGCACTAAAATAAACTATCAAATAAATTCTGATAAGGATTCTCGAGTGCTACAGAAAGTTTCTGAATAAGGATGATGCAATGGTCAGAGAAGTGGCAGATGCAGTTCAGTGCAAACAAATGTAAGGATATTCTCAAAGCTAAAAAAAAAAAAAAAAAGAGAGACTTAAGAGTTCTGGTTAGCAGTAATCCAATGCCTAAGTCTCCACAAGGACTGATTACCTCGAAGTCCATCTCATCTTTCACCGTTCTTCTTGTACTGGACTGATGAAGCCATTGGCTGGAGAAACGTTTCCACAGTAAAGATACACAAGTGTCTCACAAGTGTGGCACAAGTGTCTCACAAGTGTCTCACAAGTGTCTCACAAGTGTCTCACAAGTGTCTCACAAGTGTCTCACAAGTGTCTCACAAGTGTCTCACAAGTGTCTCACAAGTGTCGCACAAGTGTCTCACAAGTGTCGCACAAGTGTCGCACAAGTGTCTCACAAGTGTCTCACAAGTGTCTCACAAGTGTCTCACAAGTGTCTCACAAGTGTCTCACAAGTGTCTCACAAGTGTCTCACAAGTGTCTCACAAGTGTCGCACAAGTGTCGCACAAGTGTCTCACAAGTGTCGCACAAGTGTCTCACAAGTGTCTCACAAGTGTCTCACAAGTGTCTCACAAGTGTCGCACAAGTGTCTCACAAGTGTCGCCAAGTGTCTCACAAGTGTCGCACAAGTGTCTCACAAGTGTTCACAAGTGTCTCACAAGTGTCTCACAAGTGTCTCACAAGTGTCGCACAAGTGTCTCACAAGTGTCGCACAAGTGTCTCACAAGGTCTCACAAGTGTCGCACAAGTGTCTCACAAGTGTCGCACAAGTGTCTCACAAGTGTCTCACAAGTGTCGCACAAGTGTCGCACAAGTGTCTCACAAGTGTCTCAAGTGTCTCACAAGTGTCGCACAAGTGTCTCACAAGTGTCGCACAAGTGTCTCACAAGTGTGGCACAAGTGTCTCACAAGTGTGGCACAAGTGTCTCACAAGTGTCTCACAAGTGTCTCACAAGTGTCGCACAAGTGTCTCACAAGTGTCGCACAAGTGTCTCACCAAGTGTCGCACAAGTGTTCACAAGTGTCGCACAAGTGGGCGCACAAGGGGTCGCACAAGTGTCTCACAAGTGTCGCCAAGTGTCTACAAGGTCGCACAAGTGTCTCCAAAAATGTTACTTCAAA
>NW_026470358.1:0-10000 GCF_026875155.1 Cherax quadricarinatus | reverse complement strand
TCCTCTGTTATGTGTATCTCATCTAGCACTTGTTGGTGTACCTCCCTGTTCTGAATTCCCTTTTTCTACTGTAAATATTTCTTTAAATCTCATGTTGAGGACTTCAGATACCTCTTGTTCGTTTTTTGTGAACTCCTCCATCACCCTTCCTCAGTCCGATTACCTGGTCCTTAACTGTTGGTTTCCTCCTGATGTGGTTATGCAATAGCTTCGGGTCAGACTTGACTTTCGATGCTATGTCATTTTCGTATTGTCGTTGAGCCTTCGTTCTTATCTCTGTATATTCATTTCTGGCTATTTGGCTGATCTCTTTATTTTTCCTGGATCACTTGTCTACTGTACCTTTTCCATTCTTTAGTGCACCTAGTTTTTGCCTCCCTACACTTTCGGTGAACCAAGGACTCGTTCTGGTCTTCCCATTATATGTTACCCTTGTGAACAAACCTCTCCTCTGCCTCCTTCCATTTGTTGTCACATAGCCATCATTTCTTTCACTGGTTTTCCTGCTAGTTCTCTCTCACACTGAACGTCTTGCAATAAGTTCTTCATGTCTGTGGAGTCCCCCGTTTTGTAGTTTATTTTCTCTAGTTCTATTCCTGATACTCCCTCCACTTGAAATTCAGCTATGTAATCAAAGCACAAAAACCACATGTTTACTAGCTACAAGGGGGGTTTCTACATGATATCCCAATTTTTCCCAAAAAACTCAAGGGGAAAAACAACGTTTAAACTTGCTGGTCTCCTTTATCTCTCCCTCTGGTAGTGTCTCTAACCCTGTGATGGATGAGGTTTTCCGTTTCCACAAACCACTCTTGGCTCTCCATGTTTCGGGACCCTGACTGGGCACCAAGTTCTCCCAGTCAATCACCTTGTGAGTGAAATCACCCATAACTAGTAAATTTGCTCTCTCATGTGAGCTCTTCTAGCCACCTCGCCTAGTGTGTTACCTTTTGCTCTGTTGCTCTCGCCGTCTTCTTGTCTCGGCCTTCTGCAGTTCTGTGGCAGGTTGTACGTTACTGCAATTACCACGCTATGGACCTCAGACTGGATTGTTCCTACTAAGTAGTCCTTTTCGCACATTCCATCAATTCCTTCCATTTTCTCAAAACCCCACCGGTTTTTAATGAGCAGTGGAACTCCTCCTCTCCCTCTACTCCCTTTATCTTTCCTGAGAATTTGATATCCGGGTGGAAAGATTGCATCTACTATCCTGGTAGTTTCGTTTCTGTGAGTGCTATTATGTCTGGGGATGTCTCATTAATTCTTTCATGCAACTCCTTGCACTTATTTTTTATTCTGTCTGCATTTGTATGTGTGTGCTAGTGAGTGAGTGTGTGTGTGTGTGCGTGTGTGTGTGTGTGTGTGTGTGTGATTGTGTGTGTGTGTGTGTGTGTGTGTGTGTGTATATGTGAGTGTGTTAGTTACAATTTTGCCCTAGGCACATGTCGATTAGACACTAGGCCTGTTGTAGGTGTGTAGGTGTTGTGTGGTGTGTTGTGTGTTGTTAGTTTCCATTTTGTCCCAGGCACATGTAGATTAGACATAGGCCTGTTGCGTGTGTGTGTGGGTGTGTGTGTGTGTGTGTACTCACCTAGTTGTACTCACCTAGTTGAGGTTGCGGGGGTCGATTCCGAGCTCCTGGCCGCCTCTTCACTGATCGCTACTAGGTTTACTCTCCCTGAGCCGTGAGCTTTTATCGTACCTCTGCTTAAAGCTATGTATGGATCCCGCCTCCACTACATCGCTTCCCAAACTATTCCCCCTTACTGACTACTCTGTGCTAAAGAAATATTTCCTAACATCCCTGTGATTTCTGTGTTTTTGCTTCCAACTGTGCCCCCTTGTTACTGTGTCCAATCTTGGAACCCCGTTTTGTCCCCCTTTGTAAATTCCTTCAGTATTTGTATGTCGTTATCTGTCCCCCCTATCTCTCCTGTCCCCCAGGTCGTCAGGTTGTTTCCCTTAACCTCTCTGTAGGCATACCTCTTAGCTCTGGGTAGTCTTGTTGCAAACCTTTGCACTTTCTCTTTTTCTTTACGTGTTGGGCTGGGTGTGGGTTCCAAATGGTGCGCATACCCCAATAGGGCCTAACGTATAGGGTGTACAGGGGTCCTAAACGTTTCCCTTATTAAGAGTGGGAAATGCTGTTTAGGTTTTGCGGGGCCCCCATAGCTGCAGCGTTTTTTTGGTTGATGTGCTTTTAGGAGAGGGCCCTGGTGTTATACTCCCCCCAAGATTTTTTTCCCTTGAGTGGGGTTTGTAGTCCTGCCCCCCTAGACTGTACTCCGTTTGGCTTCTTTCCCCTTTCCCCAATCTTCATTTTTTGCATTGGGGGGATTAAAAACCCCCGGAGCCATTGCGGCCCTTTTTCTGCACCCTGCCCAACCCTTTGTAGTTCTGCCTGTCTTCGATCGAGTGTATTCTTCTCAAACTTCACGTCACTCAAACAGGGCCCCTCAGGTCATTCCTTCCGTCATGTCGTTCCAAATACCAAAAAGCACTGGTCCTAGGCTGCCCCCGGGGGGGCCCCCCGCGGTCACAGGTGCCCACTTGCCCCTCCCACGTACTACTCGTGCTGTCTTCCTGACAAGTATTCCTTGATCCTTGTAGTGCCTTCCCCTGTTTCCCTGCTTGGCCCTCCAGTTTTTCCCAATCTCTTGTGTGGAACTGTGTCAAACCCCTTCTTGAGTCCAAAAAATGCAATCCACCCACCCTCTCTCTTTGGTTTTTACTGCTGCCCATGTCATAGAACTCCAGTAGGTTTGTGAACGGGTTTTCCCCCGTCCCTGAACCAGTGGCTGTTTTGATAAATTTTCCTTTCGGGTTTTCCACCACTCTTCCCCTGTATCTTCTCCATGTTTTGCATACATACATGTCAGGACACTGGTCTGTATTTTATGCTTCATGTCTGTCCCTTTTTAAAAGATTGGGCTACTTTTTGCTGTCTTCCATGCCTCAGGCAATCCCCCTTTTTCGATAGATGTATTGAATTTGTTGTTAGGGGCCCATGCGCCTCGCTCCCCTCTCAAACCCAGGGAGATGTTATCGGGCCCATTCCCCTTTTGAGGTATCTAGCTCTCAGAAGCCTTTTCATTCTTCCTGGGGTTGTGTGCACTGTGTCCGCATTGGGGGTTTGTCCCCCCACCTCTCCGTCTTTCTGGAGTCCCTTCTTTCCTTGTGAACACTTCTTTGAATTTTTTTGGGTTTTACATATTTCCCGGGGTCATTTCCTGTTGTCTCTCCCCTTCCTTCCTTACCTGATTCCTGGTCCTTGACTGTTGTTTTCCCCCCTGATGGGGTGAAAACAGTTTGGGTGATTTGGCTTTCGCTGTATGTTTTTTATATTGTCTTTGGGCCCCCCTTCTTATCTGTGAAATATTCCGGCTCTAGATGTTCTCCTTATTCTCCTGGGCCCTTTCCCTTCTATATTTCTTCCTTTCCCTAGCCATTTGGTTTTTTGCCCCCCTGCACCTTTTGGGAAAACCAGGGCTCACCTGGTTTTTTCATTACTCCTGTTCCCCTTGGGACAAACCCCCTCCCCCCCTTTGATTTTATTGCTACTATTCCATCATCTCTTTAACGGTTTTCCCTGCCAGTTCCTGTCCCACGAACCCCGTTCAGGTAGTTCCTCTTTCCTGTGTGTCCCTTTCTTGTATTTTTGGCTTCATTCGTCCTGGCCTTTCCCGCTTCCCCCTCCACTTGTAGCTTTACTGTTTTCGAGCTTCAACCACATGGTCATGGCCCAAGGGGTCTTTCTATGTGTGTCCTCAAATTCTCCCCTATGAAGGTAAATACTAATCCAGCCTTGCTGGTTATCCTCTCCTCTCTCCTTGTGTGTCCCTTACGTTTTGGTACATGAAGTTTCCAGTACCCCTCCTCATCTTACCCCTCAATATTTTTGGCCCCCCAGGGGTCCAATTTTCCCCCCCAATCTATCCCCTTTTGGGGTTTTAAAGTCACCCATGATCGGGAGCTTTGCCCTGCATGCAGACTTTTCGGGCCATCTAGCTAGTGGTAAAACCACGCTCTATTGCTCTCGTCTTTACCTTGCCTTGGCCTCCGCTTTTTCTGGGTGGGTTATACATCATGCTTTACACCTTGGGGCCCCTCCAGAGTGAAGTTTCCACTAAGTAATCCTTTCTTCTCCGCTATCTTCTCTCTCCCTCATCAAAATTCCACGATTTTTGATCAGCAACGCCACTCCCCCCCCCCCTTTTCCCCTCGTCTTTCCTCAGGTTTTGGTACCCCGTTGGAAAGATGGCATCTTTTTTAATACCTGTAAGTTGGTTTCTGTGAGAGCTTGTTTCCCGGGGATGTTTCTTTGACTTTTTTTTGCCACTCCCCCCCACTTATTTGTTATTCCTCAGCGTTTGGTCCCAACCCTTCATTTTCCTTTAAAACACTGTGGTTTGGGGGGCCTGTGAGGGTGGGAGACCTGGGGGCATACTGTGGGGTTCAAAAGTTTGGGTTTTGGGGTGGAGGCTGGGGGGTATGGATTGTAGGGTGTGTTGGATGGTGGTAGGTGTATGGTTCTGAGAGTGTTGGGTTTTTTCTTGCCCTTCTGTTCTGTCCTGCTTAAAGACCTCGCTGGTTCCCCCCCTTGTCTTTTTTCCTAGTCCTTTCGCTTTTTTGTCCTCTCCCTCAGGCTGTCGTTTGATTTTTGTTCTGTCTCTGTTGGAACCCCCTTTGTCCTTTTCCCGGATTTAATCTGGTTTCTTTGGGGGACCTGTTCCGCACTGTTTCCGTCCTGAAAATCAGCTTGATTGGTGGTTTTCTCACCTTCGAGTCCCCCCCTATTCTCTGAAAATTTACAATCTCGCCCCTCTCTTCACCTATTTCTGTTATGTTTTTCTCAATCCCTTCCTTTTTCCTGTTTCCTTTCAGGGGTGTGCCCTTTTCCTCCTTCCTGAAGCCCATGGTAACACTGATTTTCCCCTTTCTTCCTCGCATTGCCTCACCCTTGGGGCTCTGGACCCTCCTGTATGTGTCAGTTTTCCCCCTTGATTTTTCCAGTGGCTCTTGATGCTTGTTGTGCCAGCATTCCCCTATCCCCCTCTCCTCCAACCTTTGTCTTCCTTTCACCCCTTTGGGCCCTCCTTGGCAGATTGATGTGACCTAGCAAAATTTTCAAAATTTTCCTCCTGTTCAGCCTCGCGTTTCAATGCTGTGTTTCTCTGGTCACTCCCCCTGAACTCGCTCCAGCCTTTTTATCTCAACTTCTGGACCCTTTCTTGGCTACTGATTTTCGACTTGTCCCTCCCAATTCTTGTCTCCCTTTTCCAACCACCTTTCCAATTTCACAGAGGCTCTTTCTCCCTTTTTTTTAGAAAGCTCTCCCAAATTTTTTCTCCCACTCTTTTCCATCCTTTTCCACTGCTCCCCCCATCCCTCCTCCCTACCCGAACCATTTTTCATCTGTCCTTTGGGGCCTGCGAGTCCCCCCCCATTTTTTTTTTTTTTTTTTTTTTTTTTTTTTTTTTTTTTTTTTTTTTTTTTTTTTTTTTTTAAAAGTGGGGAGGGAGAGTTAGAAAGGGAAAATGGGGGCGAGGAAAAGCAAGAGAGAGAGAGAGCAAGAGAGAGAGAGGCAAAAGAAAAGAGAGCAGGAGAGAGAGGAGCCCAAGGAGAGCAAAAGAGAGAGGGAGCAAGAGAGGAAAAAAGAGAAGAGAGAGGCAAGAGAGAGAGCAAGAAGAGGAGGAGCAAGAGAGAGAGCAAGAGAGAGAGAGAGCAAGAAGGAAGGGGAGCAAGGAGAGGAAGAGCAAGAGAGGAGCAAGAGAGAGAGAGAGAGAAACAATGAGAGGGGCAAGAGAGAGAGGGGCAAAGGGAGAGAGAGCAAGAGAGAAGAGAGCAAGAGAGAAGAGGGCAAGAGAGAGAGAAGCAAAAGGGGAAAGAGGCAAGAGAGAGAGAGGCAAAAAGAGGCAAGGAGAGAGAGAGAGCAAAGAGGAGAGAGAGCAAGAGAGAAGAAGCAAAGGGGAGAAGAGGGCAAGAGAGAGAGAGAAAAGAAGGCAAGAGAGAGAGAGCAAAGAGAGAGCAAAGAGGAGCAAGAGAGAGGAAGGAGAGAGAGGAGCAAAGAGAGAGCAAAAAGAGAGAGAGAGCAGGAGAGAGAGAAGCGGAGAGAGAGAAGCAAGAGAGAGAGAGAGAGCAAAAGGGGAGAGCAAGAGAGAGGAGCAAGAGAGGAGAAGGAGAGAGAAGAGCAAGAGAAGAGCAAGAAGAGAGAGAGCAAAAAGGGAGAGAAGCAAAAGAGAGAGAAGAGCAAAGAGCGAGAGAGGCAAAAGAGAGAGAGAGCAAAAGAGAGAGGAGCAAGAGAGAGAGAGACAAGAGAGAGGCAAGAGAGAGAGCAAGAGAGAGAGGAGAGCAAGAGAGAGAGAGGCAAAAGAGGAGAGAGCAAGAGAAGAGGCAAAAGAGGAGAGAGCAAGAGAAGGAGAGCAAAAGGAGAGAGAGAAAGAGAGAAGAGGGAAGGGGGAGAGAGCAAGAGAGAGAGCAAGAAGAGAGAGAGAGCAAAAGAGAGAGCAGAGAGAGAGAAGCAAAAGAGAGAGAGGGCAAGAGAGAGAGAGAGAGCAAGAGAGAGAGAGAGAAGAGAGAGAAGAAAAGGGGAGAGCAAGAGAGAGAGAAGAGGAGAAAGAGAGAGAAAAAGAAGAGGAGAGAGAAGAGCAAAGAGAGAGAGAGAGGAAGCAAGAGGAGAGCAAGAGAG
This sequence comes from Cherax quadricarinatus, assembly GCF_026875155.1. NCBI lineage: Eukaryota > Metazoa > Arthropoda > Malacostraca > Decapoda > Parastacidae > Cherax > Cherax quadricarinatus. The sequence continues at coordinate 3,312 of NW_026470358.1, read as the reverse complement.
AGAGAGAGAGAGCAAGAGAGAGAGCGAGAGAGGAGAGAGAGAAGAAAAGGGAAAAGAGAGAGAGAGAGAGAGAGAGAGAGAAAGAGAGGAGGGGAGAGAGAAGAGGGGGAGAGGAGAGAGAGAAGGGAGGGGGGGAGGGGGGGGGGAGGGAGGGAGGGAGGGAAAAGGGAAGGAAAAGGGGGAGAAGGGGGGGGAAAGAGGGGGGAGAGGAAAAAGGGAGAGGGAGAAGGAGGGGGGGGAGAAAGGGGGGGGGGGGAAAGGAGGGGGAGAGTAAGGGAGGGGAAAAGTTAGGGGGGAGGGGGAGTTTTAGGGGGGAGGGAGAGGTAAGAATGTTGAGGGGAAAGTTAAGGGAATAGGAGAAAGAAGGGGAGGAGAAAAGGTTAATGGTGAAGGTTGGAAATCCTTTTTGTAGGGGGGGGGGGGGAAAAGGTTAAAAATTTTCGTTCTAGGGGTGTGAAATTTTTGATGTGTGTTTTGGGGTGTTAAGTTGTGTTGTTTGTGTGTTTTGTTTGTGTATGTGTGTTGTTGTGTGTGTGTATGTGTTGTGTTAATTTGTTGTTGTGTGGGGTTTGGGGGTGGTTGTGTGTTTGTGTTTTTTGTTGTGTTTGTGTGGTGGGGCTTCTTGTTTTGGGTTTGGTGGTTGTTTTGCCCCCATTCTAGTATCATTCTAATAAAACCAACCAGTAAATTTAAAAACTGCAAAGGGTTCTGCACTTATCCTTCTACTTTCCAAATAATTTATTTAAAATTATTTTGTTAGCTTTTGGGGTGTTTAGTACCCCCACAGGCTTTTCCTCCAGGCCCCCCAAAAAACCCATTTACCCTTTCTATGCATTTCCTGCCAATTCTGGTAATAGCTTCAAATTTTTTTCCAGTTCTAACGTACTAAAGGGAGGTTAGGCCCCAAAAAACCCAAAGGGAAATTAAATTTGTGGCATTTTGGATGACCAAAAATTTTGGGGCTGATCGAGGGCCTTTATCATTTTGAAAATTTTTCCCTGTATCTTTTATAACCTATTGGGCCCCATCCCCCGGGTTCATTCCTTATAAAGACATCATTAAATTTGGTTAATTAATTTTGTGTTTCACATATAATTCCACAACGTTTGACCCCTGATTAGAGGCCCTTCCACTTTTTTTATATTTTTTATTTTTCCTTTTTGTTTTTTTTTTTAATATTTCACCCACTGTTTGCCCCCAATTTACTTTTACCAATTCCGGAAACTTGAAACCCCGCTTAACTACTTGTTTTTTTTTGTTTTGTTTTGGAAAATTTATTTGGTTTGAACATTTTAAAAAATAAAGTTTCAGGCTTCCTCCCCCCTTTTTTTACAAAATTGGTTATTCCTCTGGTTTTCATGAGTTTCAACCCACTTTACTGTAGCATTTTGTTTTGCCGCCTTAAAAACCCCAAAAATTTTGGACCTTTGACCCACGTCTCACTCTTTGTGTTTGTTTTGTGTTTGGTTGTTTTGTTTGTTTGTGGTTTTTTGTGTTTATACTACCCAATTTTCCTCACATTTTTTTTTCAAGGTCGAGTCCTCCCTCCCTTTCCCCCTTCACGGTTGCAAGGGTCCCCCTCTCTCCCGTCCCCCACTTAAAACCTCTTTTAAAAACTATGTATGCTCCGCCTCCACTCTCACTTTCTAGGCTATTCCACCCCTGAAAATCTATGGCAAAACAAAATTTCATACACCCTTTGACTCATCTGGTTTTCAATTCCAATTGTGCCCTCTTTTTCTGTGCCCCCCCCCGGGAACACCTGTCTTTGTCACCTTGTCTTTTCCTGCAGTTTTTTAATGTCGTTATCATGTCCCCCTGACCCCCATGCCGTCAGGCCGTTTTCCTAACCTTTCTTCATAGGACATTCCCCTTTAGCTTGGCAAACCTTTTTTAAAACCATTGCACTTTCTTAATTTTTTGACGTGCTTGACAAGTGCAGATTCCAAACAGGTGCTGCATACTCCAGTATAGGCCTGACTTACACGGTGTACAGTGTCTTGAACGTTTCCCTTGCAAAGGTATGGGAAAACGGTTCTCGGTTTGCCAGGCACCCAAATGCGACAGTTACTGGTTGATGTGTTTTCCCAGAGACATCCCGGGTGTTTACTCACCCCAAGACTTTCTCCTTGGGGGGTTTTGCAGTTTTTGGGCCCCACATAGCCTTCCCGTCTGCGGTTTCTGTGCCCTTCCCCGTCTTAATGACTTGCATTTGGTGTGGTTAAATTCGAGAAGCCGTTCTGACCAGGGTTAGTCGTCCAGTCTCTTTGAAGTCCTGCCTGTTTCCCTATCTGTTTTTAATTTCCCTCTTAAACTTACATCGTCTGTAACAGGAAGCTTCTGAGTCAACCCCTTCCATCTGCCCTTCAATATACCAAAAATAGCACTTTTCGCACTAATCTTTGTGAGGAACGTTCAAAGCCTTTTGCAGACCAGAAGTTGCAAAATCCCCCCCTCCTCTCGTGTCTTATTTCGTTACTTTATAAAGACCCAGAGGTTTGGACACGGATTTGTCTTCCATGAATCCCTGCTTGTTGGCGTTTTTGCTCTTTTCCGTTCCCGGGGCCCCACCACTCCCTCCTGATTATCTTTCCATAACTTTGCATACTTACACGTAGTGACACAGATCTAGAGTTTAGTGCCTCTTTCTGTCTCCTTTTTTAAAAAAAAGGGAACACATTTTTCTGTAGCCCCAACCCCAGGGATTGCCCAGTTTTTCCCGGGGTGGTTGAAATTGTTGGGGTCACATCACAATCCGCTCCCTTTTTTTGGACCCACGGGGGGATGTCCCGGTCCCATTGCCCTTTTAGGATTGAGCCCCCCTTTGGAACCTTCTTCACCTCCTCCCATTTTTATTTATGTCACCCAAAACATTTGAATTTCCTTGCTGTGTCACCATTGGGTTATATCCCCCCAAGGGTTCCTGTCTCCATGGTGTGTGTGGTGTATGTTACTCACCCAATTGTGGTTGCAGGGTTTGAGACCAGCCCAGCCCCTGTGTGTGTGTGTGTGTTTGTGTACTCCCCTAGTTGAGGTTGCAGGGGTCGAGTCCCAAACTCCGGGGCCCCCCTTCTTTACTGGGCGTACTAGATACTCCCCTGAACTGGAGCTTTATCTACCCTGTTAAACTATTTTGGATCTTTCCTCCCCTAATCGTTCCCCAAAATATCCCTTTGCTACTCTGTGGCTGAAGAAATACTTTTCCAACATCCCTGGATTCAACTATGTTTTCAACTTCCAAATGTGTCCCCCCTTTTTGCAGTGTCCTATCCCGGGAAATCCTTCTTTTTCCACCTTGTCAATTCCTCTCAG
>NW_026470357.1:0-12006 GCF_026875155.1 Cherax quadricarinatus | reverse complement strand
ATCAATCGCATCTGCTGAAAAAGACAGGATGGATAATGAGAACCTTCAAAATAGGGAGGCCAAGCCCATGATGACACTCTTCAGGTCACTTGTTCTATTGGGGGAAATATTGCTCACAAAACGCCTTTAAAGGAGGTGAAATTCCCCCGACCTGAAAGTACGAGAACTTTCGGGGGCGCTAACGGGATAAAACACCTCAATTATTGGGAGCGTTGGGGTTTCCCAAAACCCTGTTTCCTGGAACGCAGGAGGGGAGATAATGATTATTTACCCCGGGAAAAATCCTAGGGGGGATGTCCCGAACTTGCACACGAATCACCCTAAAAAGCAAAGATTTGGCAGCATGCACCACCCCCCCCAATAAAAAGCGGGGGTGTCACTGCACTTTAAAAGAGACCATACAAAAAGTGTCAGGGGCCGAGACTGTTAATGCCCCCCAGCAACATAGGGGGTTCCCAAAGCCCCCTGGCAGTTTTAAAAGGGCATGGACAAGCCCCTAAAGTATTTCCGGTCACCCGGGCTGTGGCCGTTTTTGGGTTTTGGTGCCCCAGCGCAACGCCTGGTTGATCAGGTTACCCCAGGGGGTGGTTCAGCCCGGGCCGGGGGGCGTTGACCCCCGGAACTCTCTCGGGAAACTCCGGTAAAATGGTTTGTGAAAAAGCTGTGGCGCATCCGCGGTGGGAAAGCAGTGGAGGCCTAAAGATCATACTTACCGGCACAGGAGATCCCGTGATCACGAAGGCGGTTTTCCCCGGGCGAGGCTCCCCATTGCACTCGGTGGTGCTGACCCCCGCGATTAACCCAAATGGGGTTAACTCCGAGTGCGAAATTTTTGGTTTTGCAGGGGGGCTGCGTTCGCGCTATCCCCCAATATCCAATTTTGAATTTGTTATGGTTTTTTTTCTTTGTCTTATAGAAATATATCCCCTTGTTTACTTAGTTTGAATATTAAACCCCCAAGTTTCTTATTGGGGAATAATTTCTAATTAATAATTGGGTTTTAAAATCATTGTGAAATAAAACCCCTAAGAGGTTATGCGCCTTTGGAAGGAATGCATTCCCCCAGGGGATGGGGGCCCAATTTTTTTTTCGCGGGGGTGGGAGGATCAAAGGGGTCTCCCGCTTAATGCCCCTCCATTATGGTGTTTGTGGGGATTCAGCAGAAAAAAACACAGTGTTAGGGGGTTTAACCAAGTTGAAGTGGTTTCTTTACTAAAAAAATTCTATGTTGTAATGTTCTTAAAGGAGTTTCCTTGATGCGGTGAAGGGCTTTTGATGTAAGTTAGGGATCTATCTTTTCCTAATTAGGTAGAGTAATGCTTCCTTTTCCCCCAGGCGCTTAAAACCCCCAATATTAAGTAACAACGTTTTTGCTTCGAGGAATTTCTCTTAATGATACTTTGAAGATAGTTTTTGGAATTTACCCCGGGTTTCCGGTTTACTGTGCCGGTTGGTATCGTATTCGCTAAAAACATTGGTGTCCATGGTTCAATCCTCGAGTGGGTGGAAACATTGGGATCTTTTCTTACACCTGCGTCCTGTTCAAATAGCTGCAAGTAGATCCCTGGGGTATTAGAAATTGTGTGGGTCGCTCCGGGTACAGATTAAACCTAATTGCCCATAAAGATTTGCAAAACCTGAGGTTTACTATTAGCGTCGTGAGGTCGTTTAAAGTGAGGGTTTGTTCTTTGTATTGTGAAAATTTAATTTTTTTATTGTTATTAATGCCGTGCATCTCGAGGATGGCGTTCCATCGCCAGGCAGCTGAAGTTTTGCTTTACCCCGCGAGGGCGGGGTTTTGATTTTCAGCGAGAGTAGAAACTTTTGGTGTTTATTGGTTATTAATGCTCATTCGTAAAAGGGGTCCGGGTGTTTCAACTGGCTTGGGGCACATTCTGGGGCAAAACTAACCTAAATTTCCCCAAATGCTCTTCAAACAATGGCTTTTGTATAGTAGTATGTCATTGAGTCGTAGGCTGTTACCTTGTACAGTATTGTAGGAATCTTACACCGTTGCCCCGCCACCCACAGTAAAAGTGTACCCGGGTTAGTAACTGTTGTAGGTTTGGGTCCTTGGGGATACACAAATAACCCCCCATAAAAGCAGAAGCTTTGACGGACGTTTCGGTCCGATTGGGGCCCTTGACAAAATAAACTAAAAAGAGGAGGAGGAGGAAAGGGGGGGTATTATAGGCAGGAAAAGGTGGGGTAGTAGTAGTGGTAGTGTAGTAGTAGTAGTAGACAAGAATTGTTATAATACCGACAGGATGAAAAGCACATGCCAACCTTCCCCCCTTCACCCCCGGGCGCTTTCTCTCCTCTGTGGGTTTCTAGCTCTCTTGCAGTGCTCCCCCTTCCTTTGTTTTGACTGGTCGTCTTTCCCTTTTTTCCACTTTACCCCTACACTACTACACCCCTTCTTCTTTACTACTTCTCTGATGAAAAAGAAAGTGCGGCGTTGGTTGTCTTTGTTGTGGACGTTTTGCCTCCCGTGCTGGGGATGGCGAAACGTCTGGTGGGGGCCCGGGTGTTGTGCTGTGTCATTTTTATCCTGTCGGGATTTATACAATTCTTGTACTACTATTTACTACTATTACATACTAACCCCCCTCTTCCTGCCTTTATATAGCCGTCCTTCCTCCTCTGTTGTGTGACTTTGTCAAGGTCCAAGTCGGACCAAACGTCGTGTAAGCTTCTGTCTTTTTTGTGGGGTTTTTGTGTATGTTCGTCACGGTATTGTCCCTTTTTGTTATTTTTTATCCTTGGGTGCTCAGATCCCTACTCTGAGGAACTCAAATGTCTCTCAAAGATAATGTCTCACCCGAGGAGATAAAATATGCACTGAACTCTGCAAAAAAAACCTATCTTAAACCTCCTTTTAGGATCGGGGTAACCCCTTTCGGGCTTGAGTTTTGGCGTGAAGGGGTTTAGGACTCAAAAGATTAGTTAAAATTTTTTTTTTAAAAATTTTAAAGTTCCTATTTAGCCCGGTTTTCAGGGGGGGGGGTTTCATTTGGCCCAAAAAGTCCCCCCGGGCCCAGCCACAAGCTAGGCCCCTTTTGGGTTTCCCTCCCCGCCCCCAAAGGGGGCAAAGGGAAGACGTCTTTTGAGCAAGGGTAGGGTCAGGACCTCCCCACCTAGAAGGGTTAGGCATGGTGTTGTGTGTTAAACATTATTTTTTATTTTTATTATTAAAAATTAGCCGGTTTCTCCGGCCCGGGCCTTTTCCAAGTGGGGGCCCGGCCTTGGCTCCCTTTTAGGGGGTGTCCGAGACTAAGTCTCCATGGGAGGAGGCCAAAACCCCCCTTATCTTTGGGGCCAACTGTCCCCAGGCCAGCACAAGCTAGGCCCCTTTTGGTCTGCCTCCCCGCCCCAGGGGCAAAAGGGAATGACAGGGCATGGTAAAAAGGGTCGGTTTCAGGCACCTACCCTCCCTGAAGGGTTAGGGGTTTTTCGATGTGTTAAACATTGTTTAAAAAATGGGTGACGAACTTTATGCTTTTTTACTTATGAATGGTGGGAAGTTATTTAAATCGCTTTGTTTTTCAAAAGATTTAAAGAAAAAAAATAGACTTCAACGAATTTTTTTTTTTTTTACGGTATTTTTAGTTAAGATTAGCGGTACTCCCGGCCCGGGCCCTTGTCAAGTGGTGGCCCGGCCCCTTGGCCCCCTCTTTGGGAGTGCGAGACCTAAGTCTCCATTGGGAGGAGGCCAAGTCCTCCTCATTTTTGGGGACCAACTGTCCCAGGCTAGCCACGTGGGCCCTTCTGGTCTCCCATCCCGCCCAAGGGGCAAATGGGAATGCAGCTTATGAGCTAAAGGTGGGCTAGGCCCCCCCCCTCCCTAGAAGGGTTGGGCTGGTGTCGATCTATTCCCGGTTTTCCCCCCGGGCCCCGGGTCTTTTCAAGTATGGTGCCCCGGGCCCTGGCTCCCTATCTGGGGAGTGTCTTAAACCCAAAGTCCCCCGGGGAGGAGGTACAAGTCCCTCATCTGTGGGATCAACTGTCCCCAGCCCGGTGGCCTGGTGGCTAAAGCTCCCCTTACCACAGGGCCCCCGGGGTTCGTTTCCCCGGGGGTGGAAACATTCCACGTTTTTACATGTTGCCCTTTTCCCCCTAGAGAAATAGGTCCCTGGGTGTTAGTCGAGGTTGGGGTCGCATCTGGGGGCAAGTTAAGGCCCCCAAAATGGAAATAAGTTGCAGCCCTCGAGAGCACTGACTTCTTGGGTTACCCGGGTGGAAATTTCCCCCGGGGTTTAAAAAATCCAACAAAATCTTTTTTATCTTATCTTATCCGGGCCTAGCCACAGTCCTTCCCCCTAAAGGGGTAAAGGGAGATGTAGGTTGGTCTCCCATCTGCCCCACCCAAAGGGGATTTGGGGAGGGCAGTCTTAGAGCTGCAGATGGTAAAAATAATAATTAATAATATCTTTTTTTTTCTCAAGAATCACAGGGTATACAGTCTAGCTGATAACAAGACATATATACATAGGGTTCCCTTGTTATGCCCCGGCTTTCGGGCAAATTAGGTCGGTGCCCCAGGATGCGCCCCCACACCATCGAAAAACCCCCAGGTACCCATTTTAGATGGGGAAATAGCAACGGTTTAAAAAAAACAATCCAATGTTTGTACTTGGTGGGAATCGAACCCCCAGGTCAGCCCTAAATAAAATTTAAATTTGGACTAGATATAGAGTTGGATTGTTGCATCGCTTTTGGGCCGGGGAAGCCCCCCTTCCCTGACGCCCCTCAGAAACCTGACAGCAGTGGTACGGGAGGTGTTGTGCATTCGCGCGGGTGGGGTAGTGTGCGGAGTGCTTTGCCCCCTTATTTTCCCCCAGACGAGCTAACAGTCAACGACATGGCCCCAGGTGTTCGCAGGGGTGAATACTGTGGGCATTGAATTATTATGGGTTTAACACCTAGTCGTCGATGTGTATTCCCCAAAATTTACGAGGACATATGGATCAGAGCGAGGATTTTATGGGTGGCATGAGGGTTTTGTATATAGAATTTTCGTGAAAGTGCTAATGCTAAGTTTACGGGCTTGGTTTGATCGTTCCCAAGACGTCGCATTACTGTAACACCGGCAGTGAGGGTCAAGTTGGGTTTTTGATGTCTCACGACATATTCGTGGGTTAAAGTCCCAACGTGCCTTTTGAGGTGTGAGGGTGATTTCGAAATGTTTTCGAAGTTAGGGAAAACTGTACATTGGGCCCAACCTGGCAAAGGGTTTTAAAAGGTGCTTACCGGTTTTTCCCTGGGGGTTTTTTTAAATCTCAAGTGACGTTTAGGCCCCTTACCTCGTATGTTATCTCAAAGGGGGTTTTAGAACCCAGTAATGGTAGCTTTGGGGGGCAGGGCGTAGTGCCGACTGTGTGGCGAATTTGACCTATGGCGGCAGACTGTGGCAGCGGGGTTGGCCCTGGGCCGGAAGGGGGCGGAGCCTGGCATGAGCCCCCAAGCCAAAGGGGAAGAACGGGGGAAGGAGGGGGGCGTGGTCGTTTGTGAGTGGAAGGGAGGTAGTGGCCCCTCAGGGAATCGGAAAAAAAGTGGGTCCAGATCCCCTGGCCCTAAACGTGGCTCCTAGCGGAAAAGGGGCGGGCACCCTGCGCTGAGCACCAATGCCTAAAAAAGAACGGGTGCAAGGAGGAGGGGGGGGTCGCTGTGGAGTGAAGTGGTGGTGGCTCCCCCGGGGGAATGGGAAGAATGGTGTCCATGAATCACCTGCCCCATAAACAGTAAGTTGTAATGAGGAGGTACAGGAGGGGCAGAGTGAGGCTTTGAGGAGGAGTTGGAGCGGTGATACAGGCTTGTTACAGTTACGGAGGGGGAGTTACACGAAAAGACCGGGGACAGGGTAAAAAAGGTGTGTGGGGGGAAGGGGGGTAGGTGGCCCCCTGTGGGGGAAATTTTGCGGGGCCCATGGGGGGCATGGAGGCGGTTTAAAGGGTGGTAGAGGGGAAGTCCTTGTGCTGGCTCCCAGGACTCAGATAGGGAAAAACTAGGGAGTAAAAGGAAAAAGGGGCAGGGGTAGTTCGGCGGTTCTGCCCCCCCGGCGAAAAAGGCCGGGGAAAAAAGGGACATGGGGTTTGGTCCCCAGAGGACTCTGCGAGAGGGGCCACAACAAAAGGGGGGGGGGGGAATGGTTGGGAAGGAGGGGGGAAATGTGGAAAAGGCACGTCCAGGGGACAGTTAAAAGGGGAAAAATTTATTGCTGAGGGGGGGAAAAAAACCCTTAAGCGGGCCCTAGGTGTGTAACAATAAATTTTAATGGTTGTTGTGGTGTTAAACGGGAGTGCTTCAGGAGTTTTTAAATAGGTATAGGTTGGTGCTTTTGTGCAGGGCCAAATTTTTAAAGCTTGGTCGTGAATTAGTGGCCCCGGGGTTTCAGGTTATGTGTTCCCGTTGAGCTTTTAAAAAAGGAGGAGTGGGTGTGTTGATCAGGGGGGAGCCGTTTTTTGCATGGGAAAAAGAGGGGGGGGGAGGGGGGAGAGTTTTAGTGGGGAAAGGATGGTGGAGGGAGAGAGAGTGGCGTTTGTGTGTGTGTTCCCCAGAGAAAGTGAGTGAAAGGAAGGGTTTTTTGTGCGGGGGGAGCCGTGTATTACCTCGCATTTTCCCGTCTGTCGCGATTTTTGGGGGGGGGTTGGAAAGTGTAATTAGAAGAAGGGCGTGGAACCAGAGGAGCGGGTTTTTTCCTATCTTGGGGGGCCTGCTTAGAGATTTCAGTTCGTGATGCATTCGGGGGAGGTCTGGGGGAGGTGGAACATAGTTTATAAGAAGGGGATATGCGGCTGGTTTGGAAGGTTATATTTTTCGGGGGTTTTGGGGTTTAGGCTTTTAAAACTATAGAGTGGGTTTTCCCGTCTTTTGGGCGGTATTGTGGAGGTGGGATGGGATCGGGCTCGTAGGGGGGAAAGTTTTTTGGGAAAGACACGAGGGTTTTTGGGGGGATAGGGGGGAGTGGAAGCGTTTGCAACTTTTGGGGGAAAGCTTGTGCCGACAAAAGAACTGAGGAAGACTGGAGGTGGGGGGATAGTGTGGTAAGTTACGAATACGTCTTTTTATGTGAGGGGGGGCAAAACGCATTAATAAATTTGCGGTTGGCTTGTCAAATTACTTGAATTAGTTTAGGGAAATTGTTGAGGGGGGGGCGGTGGGGGGTGTCCCGGTGGAGGATTTTACACATGTTAAAGGGAAAAGAATAGGGGTTTTGCAAGAAAAAACGTTTTGCGGTAGGGTAAGGCGGGGTTGACGAAGTATTTCGGGGGCGCACGCCTCGTTTGTGTGCTGCGGGACAAAAGGTACGACAGCGAACGATACAATACAGGTTTTGCAAGTCATATCTTCTGTGGGGGGTTTTAGAGGGGTCAGGTATTAAGGGAACCAAGGGGTGAGTGCATATGCGATAGAGGTTTGAGGGTACGGGAAAAAGTAGTGGGGTGGATTGGGGGTTCTTTGGGAGGTATGTGATATTTTCGTGCAAACGGGGAGGAGTGATCGGGAGGATGGGTGGGGTATTTTGGGGGGGGGGAAATTGGGAGCCCTTATGGACATGAGGAGGGTAAGGCACCCGGGGTCGATGGTTTACTAGCGAATTTTTTGTACGATGGGGTTGCTTAGGGGTTTCAGTAAGGTTAATGAATGCCATGAAAAGACGGAGGTAAAATGGGGAATTCGGCAACGGGGTGGTGGTGTTTTGGGCCCAAAGGGTAAACGCAGAGTACCCTTTTGGGTTATCGGCCATTTTATTGCTTTGTGTGATTATAAATTATTTCGAAAATTCTTGGGAAACGGTTAATTTTGTTTTGGGGGGGTGTGTTTTAGTCTCGTTTGGTTTACCTGGTAGGTCAATGGCGTGGGCACGGGATTTTCAAAGGGGGTTTGGAGGACATGGAAAAAGGGAAAAAAGGGCGTTGGTGGCGTTGGGTTTTGGCAGGGGCTTATGATAGGGTGGAAAGAAAAGGGTTTGAGGGTATTCTCCTGCGGGGTTTGGCAAGAAATAGGGGGGGTGGGTTTGGGTCGCTGTATCAAAAGCGAAGGTAAGGGTGCAAACAATGGGTGTGTGGGGGGGGGGGTCCTGGGCGGGGTCTTCGGCAGGGGTGTCCCTTTTTCACAAATATTGTTTGCATGTGTTCGGATCCCTTTTATAGGATGGTGGAGGATCGTCTAAAGGGCCGGGGGGGGGGGGGGTGAGCCCAAGCCCTGGCTGGGTTTGGGGGGTTGTTTTGATACCCCTTTTTTGGCAAGTGAGGAGAACGGTTAGGATTTTGGGGGAAATTGTACACACTTTTTGGGGAGCTACTGGGTGAAGGGAAATTGGAAAAGTCAAAGTCATGGGGCTGGGAAAGGGGGTGGACAGGAGATTAGAGTGGGGATGTGTGTTGTGCCGGAGGACCGGGATCTGAAAATTGCGGTGTCATGTATGAGGGTGCTGAGTGCTGCAAGGGTTGCAATTCGAAAAAAGGATGGTGGAAAGGTGCAGCGACGTTTTTGGGAAAGTGCGACCTCCCATTTAAACCCCTTTGGCAGCGTTTTAAATTGTCATCAATGTATTACTATATAGTAAAGTCTGGTTTTTTTCGGCTGTGATGCCCTTAACGGAACGGCATCAGAGATTCTTGAATGGTGTTCAAATTTTTGTGGGGGCAGGGTGCAATGGGTTTCGAAGGGGGTAGTGACATTGCCCGGATGTAGGGGAGGGTTGGGTTTTTTGGCTTGAGAAAGCCGTGAAATGTGTGTTTTTTAAGGGGAAAATGATGGTGCAGGTGGTGGAGGGAGGGTCAGCTAGATAAGGTACATGTCACCTGGGAAATGGTATGGAGGGGGGAAATGAAGGGGTTCGAGACGTGTACGCGCCTTAATGTTTGCCAGGGAACCCGGAAAAATAAGGGGGGAAAAGTTGTGTAAATTGTTAGGAAAATGTAGTCGGGTTAAGGGATCTACCCCGTATGCATGGGATGTAATATGGCGAAGGTTTTGTACATTAAGGATACGACCGGGCGCGTGAGGTTTTGTACCCCTTTCCCGCATGGGTTTTGCCCAAAGGGAGGATGCTCCCGGGCAGGGGGGTTTTTTGAGGGTGGGGGTGTGGGAGATGCGTGGGGAAAAGGGGCGTATCATGTCGTTATTTTTGGAAGGGTTTTGGAGGCATAGGGAGGTGCGTAGGGAGTGGTGAGGGGGGGGGGGCCCAAGGTGTGGCGGTATGCGAGCGTTGAGTTTGATATGGTGGTGTGGGGAGAGTGTGGTGAGGTTTTTGCATTGTCATTGGATAATATTTTTTTTGGGGTTGAGGGGGAAGTGGGGGGGATGTGCTGAGAAGGATTTGGCGGCGAGTTTTTCGAAATTTGTGTGCAAAAAGACATTTTTGGGGAAAAGGGGGAAGAGTTTTTTTGAAGGTTATAGAGGACTAACAATAGGGTTTTTTGGCGTTATAAGGGGGTTTTAAATGCCGGGGTGAGGGGTGGTAAAAGGGGGGGGGGGGGTTTAGGGGGTTTTTAAGGGGTCACCTCCTTTGGGGAAAGCAAATGATGTGGGTTTGGGGGTGATTGGAGGTACTGTGTGTGACCAGATGAGAGGTTGTGCAAGTAAGTTTTGCTTAGTGCCCCTTTAGGGAAGGTGTAAGGAGGTTTTAAAAATTTTTCTGTATTTAAAGTATAACCTTATAATTTTTTAAAAATGTATATTTCTTTGGTAGCGTATTATGTTCACTTCCTGGGAGCAATTGAATTTGAATTTTCTTGAGAGGGTTTTCCTTTACTATTTCCTTGAAACATGAGTTATTTTTTTTTTATTGTAACGTGGGCCGCATCGTTTTGGTAGTAATTTCCCATTATATTGTTCTTATTTAAGGTATTTTAATTTTTGGGGTCCTGTACCATTTTATGGTTTTAAAATTGCTTCCCCAAGTGAAAGTGACATAATAATTAAAATTGGGTAATTTAAATTTATGATTATTCGGGTGGGGTGGGGGTTTGTTTTCAATGTGTATGTGGGAGTGGGGGGGGGGATGATGGGTCACCGGTTTCAGCCCGGTTTCTTTAAAAGGCATATTGTAGGTTGGTGTTTTGTTGGGGAGGGATTATGGGTGATTGTCATTAAGCTTGGAGCATTATTGTGTTTGGGGTTTTATTTTAGGAGTTTTTTTAATGCCCCTTTTGTGGCCTTTTTTATTTAACTTTATTCCCTTTTTAAAATTTTGTATTTATAAAAATTGTAATGTAGACTGGCGAGTTGCCCGGGTTGTTTTGTGTTTTATATTGATTTACTGATGTTGTCCTTGATCATTTTTTTTTTATATGTACCCATTAAATCTGTACATGAAGTTTTTAAAAAAAATATAAAAAAAAAAAAAAAAAAATGATTAGAGTGGTAGTTGCCCTGAGGTAGTCTTTTTGGTGGTTTTTAGAGCTAGGAATTTGCTTGCTACCCCGTGATCCAAATAGAAAAGAAGACTTGAGTTTGTTTGGCCTTATTATAGGCTTTATGAGTTTATTTAGTTTAAGTTTATTCTCTTTTCCAGCAGTTTTCTAAAAGGGCCAAATTTTGAGAGGTTTTGGTAGGTTTTATCAACATGTTTTTTTAAATTTTTTTCGTTTAAAGCATTTGCTTTTATTTTCGTATTAGCTTTGTGGTATTTTTCAAAAGCTCAGTCAGTTTTTTACTAATCATGCCCAAAAGAATAATTTTTAAGTTGGGGTTTTTTTCACGGTTTTTAAAGGGGGCTATTTGTTAGCTTGGGTGTTTGTCTGCTGTGATTGTTCGTCTTGATTGGGGCAATACTGTTTAGAGATTTTTGGGGTTTGATGTAAAAAAGTTTTTACATATTTCTGTCAATTTTTTTGCCGTCAGCTGTTCTCTCTGCCAATCAGTGTAACTAGTGGAGTGGTCTCATGCAGACGAAGTGAGTCTTTCTGGGTTTTTGGAACAATTTCCAAACTTACCTAACTTAACCCGGGAATAAGAAAATTTTTTATGTGTGCCGTTTCATAGGGATGGAATAAAAGGTTCGTTTTATATTTGCTATTAAAACCCGCTTACACACTTTGGGGCCCCGGGTTCGATTCCCGGGGGTGGAAAAAATTTCGACAGCTTCCCTTTCACCTATTGTCCCGTTTAGTTGCAGCAAAATGTATGGGTTTTTGTTGCGGTGTGGGTTAATCCTAGGGGCAAAATTGAGGCCCAGTGGGAAAAAAGTTAGTCCCCGATGACGCACTGCTTTTTGGGTTATCCTGGGTGGCTAACCCCTCCGGGTTAAAAAAACCGAATGAAATTTAATCTTATATTAAATTCCATCGAAAGTAAATAGGTTTAAGTCACTTAATTTAAATGTTCAAATTTTACATTAAAAAAAATTTTTGAGTTGGTAGAAGCCCAAACTATTTACTACAGATAAATTATTTATTTTTTTATGTAGTGAAACGGTTAAGTGAGGAAGACCCCCTTTAGCTTTATTGAGTGGTGGAAAGGAGAGAGAAAAGAAAGTTTTTTATTTGAGGTAGAGTTAAACGAATTGTCATACATAGTAACGATGTTTGCTGGAAAGCCGAAAAAAAATAAACAACTTTTTTTTGGTGTCCCTTAGTATGTAGGAACCCCACTGAAAAAATTCGGCTCACACGTGGGCTGTTTAGGAATCATCTGCTTTTTGGGGAAAGGGTTTGTGGATATAAAGGGTGAGTGGAGGTAAGAAATTTTTTATAAATTGCAATAAAATTTCTTATTTCGCAAAAAATTTTTTTGAAGAACAAATATTTTCGTCAGCACTTTCAAATTTCTTCATAAATAGGGTTTGTAGTAAAGCGGGCGACCCCGGTAGGGAAAGCAGTGGGGCGAAAATCATATTTCCTGGACAGGGATACCCTGATCCGAAGGCGGTTTTCCAGGGGGAGGCTCACCATGCACTCCGGTGGGTTTTACCCTGCGATTAACCCAAATGTGGTTAAATCGGGTGCGAATTTTTTGCAGGGGATGCGTTCGCGCTATCCCCTTAATATACCATTTTTA
>NW_026470356.1:0-51492 GCF_026875155.1 Cherax quadricarinatus | reverse complement strand
AAACCGGGTTTAGAGTAACCAGGTGCTATATAGACTGGTTGTAGCGTCGCCAGGTGCTACATACACTGGTTGTAGCGTCGCCAGGTGCTACATACACTGGTTGTAGCGTCGCCATGTGCTACATACACAGGTTGTAGCGTCGCCAGTTGCTACATACACTGGATGTAGCGTCGCCAGGTGCTTCATACACTGGTTGTAGCGTCGCCAGGTGCTACATATACTAATTGTAGCGTCTCTAGGTGCTACATACACTGGTTCCAGCGTCGCCAGGTGCTACATACACTGGTTGTAGCGTTGCCAGGTGCTACATACACTGGTTGTAGCGTCGCCACGTGCTTCATACACTGGTTGTAGCGTCGCCACGTGCTTCATACACTGGTTGTAGCGTCGCTAGGTGCTACATACACTGGTTGTAGCGTCGCCAGGTGCTATATACACTGGTTGTAGCGTCGCCAGTTGCTACATACACTGGATGCAGCGTCGCCAGGTGCTTCATACACTGGTTGTAGCGTCGCCTGGTGCTACATACACTGGTTGTAGCGTCTCTAGGTGCTACATACACTGGTTGCAGCGTCGCAAGGTGCTACATACACTGGTTGTAGCGTTGCCAGGTGCTACATACGCAGGTTGTAGCGTCACCAGGTGCTACATATACTGGTTGCGTCGCTAGGTGCTACATACACTGGTTGTAGCGTTGCCAGGTGCTACATACGCAGGTTGTAGCGTCACCAGGTGCTACATATACTGGTTGCAGCGCCAACTGGTTCTACATACGCTGGATGTTGCTTTGCCAGGTGTTATATTCACTGGTTGTAGAGTAACCAGGCGCTACATACACTGGTTGTAGCGTCGCCAGGTGCTACATACACTGGATGTAGCGTCGCCAGGTGCTTCATACACTGGTTGTAGCGTCGCCAGGTGCTACATATACTAATTGTAGCGTCTCTAGGTGCTACATACACTGGTTCCAGCGTCGCCAGGTGCTACATACACTGGTTGTAGCGTTGCCAGGTGCTACATACGCTGGTTGTAGCGTCTCCAGGTGCTACATACACTGGTTGTAGCGTCGCCAGGTGCTACATATACTGGTTGTAGCGTCACCAGGTGCTTCATATACTGGTTGTAGCGTCGCCAGGTGCTAGATACGCTGGTTGTAGCATCACCATGTGCTACATACACTGGCTGTAGTGTCACCAGGTGCTACATATATTGGTTGTAGGGTCGCCAGGTGCTGTGTACACTGGTTGTAACGTCGCCAGATACTATATATTCTGGTTATAGCGACGCCAGGTGCTACATACGCTGGTTGTAGCGTCACCAGGTGCTACATATACTGGTTGTAGCGCCAACTGGTTCTACATACACTGGTTGTAGCGCCGCCAGGTCCTACATACGCTGGATGTTGCTTCGCCAGGTGTTACATTCACTGGTTGTAGAGTAACCAGGTGCTACATACACTGGTTGTACAGTGGCCAGGTGCTACATACATTGGTTTTAGCGTGGTCAGGTGCTACATACGCTGTATGTTGCGTCGCCAGGTGCTACATTCACTGGTTGTAGAGTAACCAGGCGCTACATACACTGGTTGTAGCGTCGCCAAGTGCTACATACACTGGTTGTAGCGTCGCAAGGTGCTACATACACTGGTTGTAGCGTCGCCAGGTGCTACATGCACTGGTTGCTACCAAGTGCTACGTACACTGGTTGCTACAAGGTGCTACATGCATTGGTTGCTAACAGGTGCTACATACACTGGTTGCTACTAGGTGCTACATGCACTGGATGCTACCAGGTGTTACATGCACTGGTTGCTACCAGGTGCTACATACGCTGGTTGCTACCAGGTGCTACATACACTGGTTGCTACCAGGTGCTATATACACGGTTGCTACCAGATGACATATACACTGGTTGCTACCAGGTGCTGTATACACTTGATGCTACCAGGTGCTACATACACTGGTTGCTACCAGTGCTACATACAACTGGTTGCTACGAGGTGCTACATACACTGGTTGCTACCATGTGCTATATACACACTGGTTGCTACCAGGTGCTACATACACTGGTTTCTACCAGGTGCTTCATACACTGGTTGCTACCAGTTGTTACATGCACAGGTTGCTACCAGGTGCTATATACACTGGTTGCTACCAGGTGCTTCATACACTGGTTACTACCAGTTGTTACATGCACAGGTTGCTACCAGGTGCTATATACACTGGTTGCTACAGGTGCTACATACACATGGTTGCTACCATGTGCTACATATACTGGTTGCTACCAGGTGCTACATACACTGGTTGCTACCATGTGCTACATACACAGGTTGCTACCAGGTGCTACATACACTGGTTGCTACCAGGTGCTACATACACTGGTTGCTACCAGGTGCTACATACACAGGTTGCTACCAGGTTCTACATACACTGGTTTTGCTACCAGGTGCTACATACACTGGTTGCTACCAGGTGCTACATACACTGGTTGTAGAGTAACCAGGTGCTACATAGACTGGTTGTAGCGTCGCCAGGTGCTACATACACTGGTTGTAGCGTCGCCAGGTGCTACATACACTGGTTGTAGCGTCACCAGGTGCTACATACGCTGGTTGTAGCGTCCGCCACGTGCTTCATACACTGGTTGTAGCGTCGCTAGGTGCTACATACACTGGTTGTAGCGTCGCCAGGTGCTATATACACTGGTTGTAGGCGTCGCCAGTTGCTACATACACTGATGCCAGCGTCGCCAGGGCTTCATACACTGGTTGTAGCGTCGCCAGGTGCTACATACACTGGTTGTAGCGTCTCTAGGTGCTACATACACTGGTTGTAGCGTCGCTAGTGCTAAAAACACGGGTTTTAGCGTTGCCAGGTGCTACATACGCGGGTTTTGTAGCGCCCCATGTGCTACATACCGGGGTTGAGCGTCACCGGGTGCACAATACGGTTGCAGCCCCAAACCTTTTCTACAAACGCTGGATGTTTTTTGCCGGGTGTTAATTCAGGTTGTGAGTAACCGGGCGCTACATACACGGGTTTGTAGGCGACCCAAGTGCTACATACACTAGTTGTAGCGTCGCCGGGTGACAAAACGCTGCTTTGCGCGCCGGGTTGCACATGACGGGTTGTACGTCTCCAGGTGCTACAAAACTTTTTGTACCGTCCCCAGGTGCACATAAATTTTGGGTTGTAGTTTCGCCGGTGCACATACGCGGGTTGTAGCGTTCCAGGTGCTACAACACTGGTTGTAACGTCGCCGGGTGTTACATATACCGGTTGTGGTCGCAGGGCTAAATTTACGGTTTTGTAGCGCGCCAGGAGTACAACACTTTGTACTTAGCCGGTGTACAATTTTGGGTTGTGCGTCGCCAGGTGCTATAAAAACGGTTGTAACGTCGCCGGGTATAATATTCTGGTTTTAGCAAACCCCAGGTGGACATCCCTGGTTGTAGCGTCCCCCGGGTGGTTTATACATGGTTTGCGTCCGGGTGCACTACATGGTTGTAGCGTAAACGGATGCTACATACACGGTTGTAAGAGTCCCAGGTGCAATACCCTGGTTGAGAACATCAGGTGTGCAAAACTGTTGAGCGTCTCCCTGTGTTAATACACTGGTTGTAGGTCAAAAGGTGTTTGCATAGTGGTTGTAGCGTCCCCAAAAATGCTACATACTCGGGGTTGTAGCGTCCCCGGTGGTCATACACGGGTTTTTGTAGGTCGCCAGGTGCACATACCGCATGTTGCGTCGCCGGGGTGCTACATACACGGTTGTAGCGTCGCCGGTGTAATCACTTGTTGTAGCGTTCCCAGGTGCTACAATTTTTTGTAGCGTCGCCGGGTGAAATAACTGGTTATAGTGTCGCCATGTTCAACACGGTTTACGTCGCCAGGTTATATCCCCTGGTTGTAACTCCCCAGGTCTAGATTTCTGGTTGTAACGACCCCCAGGTTACTAGCTGGTTGTAGCGTCCCAAAGGTGCTAAATACCTGGTTGTAGCGCCGCCAGGTGTCGTACACTGGTTGTAGCGTCGCCGGTGTCATACGCTATTTGTGCGTCCCCAAAATGCTACATTTGTGTTTAGCTTCGCCAGGTGGTACATACACGGGGTTGTAGCGCCCAGGTGCTACATACTCGGTTGTGCGTGCCGGGTTCTACATACCCTGGTTGTAGCGTGCCAGGTGCACAACCTGGTTTTGAGTCGCCGGGTGCTACATACACGGGTTGAAGAGCACAAGGTGCTGCAAACACGGTTTTTAGAGTCACCATGTACATACGGGTTGTAGCGCCCCAAAATGCTACATACCGGGGTTGTAGCGTCGAGGTGCTACATACACGGGTTTTTGAAAATTTGCCAGGTGCTACATACAGGGTTTTTTAAACCCCCCCGAGCTATATGCAGGGTTGAGCGTCCCCAGGTGCAATACACGGTGGTAGCGTCCCCAGGTGCAAATTACACGGTTGTAAAGTCACCAGGGTGCTACATACATTTTTTAAAAATTTCCGCCGGGTGCTACAAAAAAATGGTTTGGTCCGGGTGCTACATACAATGGTTAGCGTGCAGGTCACTACAAGTTTGTAGCGCGCAGGTGCTCATACAGTGGTTGTAGCTCGCCAGGTGCTACATAAAATTGGTTTGAGCGTCGCCAGGTGCACTTTAACGGGTTTGTGCGTCGCCGGGTGCTACTTCACTGGTTTGTAGAGTAACCAGGCGCTACTTTAAAACTGGTTGTAGCGTCCCCCAAGTGCTAATACACGGGGGTTTTTTGCGTCGCAAGGTGCTACATACATGGTTGAAACGTCGCCAGTTTACATGCATGGTGCTACCAAGGCTACGTACACGGGTTGCTACAAGGTGCTACATGCATTGGTTGCTACCAGGTGCTACATACACTGGTTGCTACTAGGTGCTACATGCATTGGATGCTACCAGGTGTTACATGCACTGGTTGCTACCAGGTGCTACATACGCTGGTTGCTACCAGGTGCTACATACACTGGTTGCTACCAGGTGCTATATACACGGTTGCTACCAGATGACATATACACTGGTTGCTACCAGGTGCTGTATACACTTGATGCTACCAGGTGCTACATACACTGGTTGCTACCAGGTGCTACATACACTGGTTGCTACGAGGTGCTACATACACTGGTTGCTACCAGGTGCTATATACACTGGTTGCTACCAGGTGCTACATACACTGGTTTCTACCAGGTGCTTCATACACTGGTTGCTACCAGTTGTTACATGCACAGGTTGCTACCAGGTGCTATATACACTGGTTGCTACCAGGTGCTTCATACACTGGTTACTACCAGTTGTTACATGCACAGGTTGCTACCAGGTGCTATATACACTGGTTGCTACCAGGTGCTACATACACTGGTTGCTACCATGTGCTACATATACTGGTTGCTACCAGGTGCTACATACACTGGTTGCTACCATGTGCTACATACACAGGTTGCTACCAGGTGCTACATACACTGGTTGCTACCAGGTGCTACATACACTGGTTGCTACCAGGTGCTACATACACAGGTTGCTACCAGGTGCTACATACACTGGTTGCTACCAGGTGCTACATACACTGGTTGCTACCAGGTGCTACATACACTGGTTGTAGAGTAACCAGGTGCTACATAGACTGGTTGTAGCGTCGCCAGGTGCTACATACACTGGTTGTAGCGTCGCCAGGTGCTACATACACTGGTTGTAGCGTCACCAGGTGCTACATACGCTGGTTGTAGCGTCGCCACGTGCTTCATACACTGGTTGTAGCGTCGCTAGGTGCTACATACACTGGTTGTAGCGTCGCCAGGTGCTATATACACTGGTTGTAGCGTCGCCAGTTGCTACATACACTGGATGCAGCGTCGCCAGGGGCTTCATACACTGGTTGTAGCGTCGCCAGGTGCTACATACACTGGTTGTAGCGTCTCTAGGTGCTACATACACTGGTTGCAGCGTCGCAAGGTGCTACATACACTGGTTGTAGCGTCGCTAGGTGCTACATACACTGGTTGTAGCGTTGCCAGGTGCTACATACGCAGGTTGTAGCGTCGCCATGTGCTACATACGCTGGTTGTAGCGTCACCAGGTGCCTCATATACTCGTTGAAAGGGGCAACTGGTTTCTACATACGCTGGATGTTGCTTTGCCAGGTGTTATATTCACTGGTTGTAGAGTAACCAGGCGCTACATACACTGGTTGTAGCGTCGCCAAGTGCTACATACATAGTTGTAGCGTCGCCGGGTTTGCTCCATACGCTGCATGTTACGTCGCCAGGTGCTACATGTACAGGTTGTAGCGTCTCCAGGTGCTACATACACTTTTTGTACCGTCGCCAGGTGCTACATAAACTGGTTGTAGCTTCGCCAGGTGCTACAAACCGGGTTTGTTAGCGTCTCCAGGTGCTACATACACTGGTTGTAACGTCGCCAGGTGTTACATATACCGGTTGTAGCGTCGCCAGGTGCTACATATACTGGTTGTAGCGTCGCCAGGAGCTACATACACTGGTTGTAGCTTAGCCAGGTGCTACATATATTGGTTGTAGCGTCGCCAGGTGCTATATAAACTGGTTGTAACGTCGCCAGGTACTACATATTCTGGTTGTAGCGACACCAGGTGGTACATACGCTGGTTGTAGCGTCGCCAGGTGGTATATACACTGGTTGTAGCGTCCAGGTGCTACATACACTGGTTGTAGCGTCAACGGATGCTACATACACTGGTTGTAGAGTCGCCAGGTGCTAAATACCCTGGTTGTAGAGACATCAGGTGCTGCAAATACTGGTTGTAGCGTCTCCATGTGTTACATACACTGGTTGTAGAGTCACAAGGTGCTGCATACGCTGGTTGTAGCGTCGCCAAATGCTACATACTCAGGTTGTAGCGTCGCCAGGTGGTACATACACTGGTTGTAGCGTCGCCAGGTGCTACATACGCTGCATGTTGCGTCGCCAGGTGCTACATACACTGGTTGTAGCGTCGCCAGGTGCTACATACACTTGTTGTAGCGTTGCCAGGTGCTACATATACTGGTTGTAGCGTCTCCAGGTGCTCCCAATATTACTGGTTGTAGCGTCGCCAGGTGCTACATATACTGGTTATAGTGTCGCCATGTGCTACATACACTGGTTGTAGCGTCGCCAGGTGCTATATACACTGGTTGTAACGTCGCCAGGTACTAGATATTCTGGTTGTAACGACGCCAGGTGCTACATACGCTGGTTGTAGCGTCACCAGGTGCTAAATACACTGGTTGTAGCGCCGCCAGGTGCTACGTACACTGGTTGTAGCGTCGCCAGGTGCTACATACGCTATTTGTAGCGTCGCCAAATGCTACATTCTGTGGTTGTAGCTTCGCCAGGTGGTACATACACTGGTTGTAGCGTCCAGGTGCTACATACTCTGGTTGTAGCGTCGCCAGGTTCTACATACCCTGGTTGTAGCGTCGCCAGGTGCTACATACACTGGTTGTAGGAGTCGCCGGGGTGCTACATACACTGGTTTGTAAAGTCCCAGGTGCTACATACACTGGTTGTAGGGGTCGCCAGGTGCTACTACACTGGTTTTGTAGAGTCACAAGGTGCTGCAAACACTGGTTGTAGAGTCACCATGTGCTACATACGCTGGTTGTAGCGCCGCCAAATGCTACATACTCTGGTTGTAGCGTCGAGGTGCTACATACACTGGTTGTAAATTCGCCAGGTGCTACATACACTGGTTGTAAAGTCACCAGATGCTATATGCACTGGTTGTAGCGTCGCCAGGTGCTAAAATAAAACTGGTGTTAGGGTCGCCAGGTGCTAGATACACTGGTTGTAAAGTCACCAGGTGCTACATACACTTGTTGTAAAGTCGCCAGGTGCTACATACACTGGTTGTAGCGTCGCCAGGTGCTACATACAATGGTTGTAGCGTCGCCAGGTGCTACATAAAATTTGTTTTAGCGGTCGCCAAAGGTGCTACATACAATGGTTTAGCGCCCGCCAGGGTGGCTACATACACGGTTGTAGCTTTCGCCAGGTGCTACATTTACACTGGTTGTAGCGTCGCCAGGTGGTACATACACTGGTTGTAAAGTCACCGGGTTTGCTACATACACTGGTGTAGCGTCGCCAGGTGCTAAAATACCCGGGTTTTTAGCGTCGCCAGGTGGTACATACACTGGTTGTAAAGTCACCAGGTGCTACATACACTTGTTTTAGCGTCGCCAGGTGCTACATACCCTGGTTTTAAGCGTCCCCAAAGGGGGTACAAAACACTGTTGTAAAGCACCAGATGCAAACATACACATGTTGTAGCGTCACCAGGTGCATACATACACTGGTTGTAGCGTCGCCAGTGCAAACATACACTGGTTGTAGCGTCACACTTCCACTATCTTTCTCTCGCCTTGCAAATTAAGTGGATATAAACAGGGGAAGAGAGAGAATGGGCTCAAAATGCGCTTTAAAAACCTGACCATACAGACACAAAACCATTTGTGCTAATGGAGGTGCACACAGGCCCACGCACACACTCTGTCACCCCACCCCACACACACACACCACACACACACACGCAGCTCTGGGACCATGTTGGTGACTGTTTGAGGTTTTTTCCCTGTTTTTCACTTTTTATGTCATGCTTCACTCCCAGCGGCATCTGCTGTCAAAAGTTATCTGGTTTCTGTGAGAGCAATAAAATTTGTTTTATGATCATTAGCTCTTTCCTGTAAATATTCTCATGCGTTTCTTGTGGTATTTCAACGTTACAGATGATGGGTTCTATTTTCCATTTATGTCGTAGTAATATTCATATGTAGTACTTGTTCGTACGTAGTTCTTGTTTCCACATGTAGTTCTGCTCCACATGTAGTTCTGGTCCACATGTAGTTTTTGCCCCACATGTAGTACTGTTCACATGGAGTTCTGGTCCACATGTAGTTCGCTCCACATGTAGTACTTCCTTTTCACATGGAGTTCTGTCCATATGTAAGTATTTCTATGTGAAGTTCTGCCTATGTAGTCTGCTTCTACACAGGCCTGTCCATATACAGTACTGGTCCACATGTATATTGGTCCATATGTAGTTCTGGTTCAATATGCGCACTGGTATGTATATAGTACTTGTCCCCTATGTAATTTTGGTCCCATAAGGAATTTCTGGTCCACATTTAGTACTGGGCATATGTAGCATCGGTTATATGTAGTACTAGGTCCATATGTAGCACCGTCTATATGTAGTACTTGTCCATAAAGTGGGGCCCGGCTACATTAAATGCTGGTCCGTATTGGTACGGTCTACATGTAGTACTGGCCATATGTGTACAGGTCAACATGTAAATAACTGGTCCATATGTGGCAAAAACCGGGGCCACAGGTAGTACTGGCCCTATGTGGTCCGGTTTTACATGTAGTTCTGGTCATATGTGGACAAGTCACATTTAGTACTGGGCTATATGTGTACCGGTCTACCTGTATTACTGGTCCATATGGTACAGGTCTACATGCAACCTGGTCCAAATGTGGTACCGGCCTACATGTACTGACCATATGTGGTACCAGTCTACAGTTGTACGGTCCATATGTGGTACCTGGTCTACATTGAGTACTGGTCCATATGTGGTTTCCGGGCTACCTGTAGTACTGGTCCATATGTGGTACGGACTACATGTTACACTGGTCCATATGTGGTACCGGTCTACATGTAGTACTGGTCCATATGGGCACCGGCTACATGTAGTATTGGTCCATAGTGGTACCGGGTCTACATGTACTGATCCATATTGGTACCGGTCTACATGTAGTACTGTCCAAAATGTATTTACTTGTCTACATGTAGTTTTGGTCAATATGTGGTACCGGTCTACATGTACTGGTCCATATGTGGTACAGGCCCTACATGTAGTACTGGTCCATATGTGGTACCGGTCTACATGTAGTGCTGGTCCATATGTGTACCGGTCTACATGTAGTACTGGTCCACATGTGTACCAGGTCTACATGTAGTACTGTGCCATATGTTGGTACCAGTCTACATTAGTATTGGTCCAATGTGGTACCAGTCTACATGTAGTACTGGTCCATATGTGGTACCAGTCTACATGTACTTTGGTCCTAATGTGGTACCAGTCTACATGTAGTACTGGTCCATATGTGGTACCATCTACATGTAGTTCTGGTCCAAATTTGTAACCAGTCATACAAATGTAGTAACTGGGTTCCCATATTGGTAACCAAGGTCTGAGCATGAGTAGTACTGAATCCATATGTGGTACCTAGTCAACTTAGAGTAGTTCGGATCAAATGTGGTACAAACTACCTAGTCTGGCGTCCAATCTATGGTTACCATCTACATTGTAGTCAACTAGTTCCATATGTGGTACCTTATCTAGCAGTAGTACTTCGGTCCATATCGTGGTTACCGAAGTCTAACATTAGTTATAACTCGGTCCCATATGTGGTACTCAGTCTACATGTAGTACAGGTACCCATATGTGGTACCAGTCCTACATGTAGTAAACTGGTCCCATCTTTGCGGTACAAGTCTACATGGTAGACTGTGCCCACATGTGTGGTACCAATCTACATGTTTAGTCCTGGTCCATATGTGGTACCTGAGTCTACATGTAGTACTTGGCCCATATGTGGTACCAATCTACAGTTAGTTCTGGTTCAGGATGTGGCAGCCAGTCTACATGTAGTTCTGGTCTATATGTGGTACCAGTCTACCATGGTTGTTCTGGTCCATATGTGTAACAGTCTACATGTAGTACTGTTCCATAAGTGGTTTTTTACCAGTCTACATGTTAAGTGGTTAACGTCCATATGTGGTACCAGCTCCTACATGTAGTCTATTGGCCATATGTGTACCTGTACTTACATGTAGTCTACTGTCACAGATGTGGAGCCGGGGGTGGTCTGGGGGGGGGGGCGGGGGACCAGCTACATGATAGTACTGTCCATACGTGGGGATACCAGTCACATGTATACTGGTCCAATCTGGTGACCAGTCTACATGTAGAACTGTCCATATTGGCCACCCAGTCTAGAAGCTACACATGTTAGTACTGGTCCATATTGGAGTACCAGTCTACATGTAGTTGATGGTCCATACGGGTACCAGTCTACATGTAGTACTGGTCCATATTCGTAACCAGTCTACAATGTAGTATCGGTCCATATGTGGTTACCAGTCACTACATTAGTACTGGTCCATATGTGGTACATCTAACATGTAGTACTTGGTCCATATGTGGTCCCATCTCAACATGTAGTACTGTCCCATATGTGGTACCAGTCTACATGTAGCTTATTTCACAGGTTCCATATGTGGTACCAGTCTACATAGTTCTGTCCATATGTGAATATACCAGTCTACATGTAGTTCTGGTCCATAATGTGTAGCCAGTCTACATGTAGCTTCTGGCCATATGTGGTACCAGAGTCTCATAGTTCTGGTCCACATGTGGGACCATTCTACAGGTATTCTGGGTCCATAGGTGGATACCAGTACTAATCTGTAGTTTTTTCTGGTCCATATTTGGTTACCATGACTTACATGTAGTAACTGGTCCATATGTGTACCAGTCTACATGAAGTTCTGGTCCATATGTGGCTACCTAGTCTACAAGTAGTTTCTGGTCCTATGTGGTACCATCTACAAGTAGATTCAGGTCCATATGTGGTTAACCAGTCTACAAGTAGTTCTGGTCCAATGTGGTACCCAGTCTACTGTACGCATACATGGTCCATATGTGGTACCATCTACCATTAGTACTGGTCCATATGTGGAGTACCAGTCCTACATGTAAGTTCTGAGGTACATATGTGGTTACCAGTCAACATGATGTACTGGTCCATATGTGGTACCTAGACCTACATGTAGTACTGGTCCATATGTGGCATCACCAGATTCTATCATGTAGTACTAGGTCCCCATATGTGTGTACCAGTCCTACATGTATTACTGTGTCCATATGTGGTACCTCCTACAAGTAGTAACTGGTCCATATGTGTACCAGTCTACTTGTAGAACGGTCCATATGTGGTACCAGTCTCATGTGGTACAGGCCCACATGTAGGTACCAATCTTTCATGTAAGTTCCTTCCATCTATTGTATCCATCTATACATGTAGTAACTGTCCAATAATGTGGTACCGGAGAGTCTAACATGTAGTACTAGGCCCACTATGAGTACCAGTCTACATGTAAGTACAAGGTCCATATGTGGTAGCCAGTCTACATGTATGCGTTCAGAGTCCATATGTGTACACATCATCACAGTAGTTCTGGCTCCATATGTGGTAAACCAGTCTACATTAGTTCGGGGTCCAAATTGGTATCCTAGTCTACATGTAGCACTGGTCCGATAGCCGTGTTACCATAGTCTACAAGTAGTTCTGGTCCATTAATGTTACCAGTGGCTACAGTAGTACTGGTCCAAATAGTGGTACCATTCTACATGAGTTCTGGTCCATATGTGGTACCAGTCTACATGGAGTTCTGGTCCATACGTGGTCAACCTGTCACATGTAGTTCTGGTCTATATGTTGGTACCAGTCTAACATGTAGTTCCGGTCCCAGAAATGTGGTACCGAGTTCTGCATGTAGTACTGGTCCATAGTGTGGTACCAGTCTACAAGTAGGTTCATGATCCATATGGGGTACCAGTCTACATTAGTACTGGAGTCTCGATAGGTGGTACTAGTCCTACATGTAGTACTGTTCCTTTATGTGGTACCAGCTACATGTAGTACTGGTCCCATCAGTGGTAACCTACATGTACTACTGGTCCCACTATCTGGAGAAAACCAGTCATACATGTCAAGTTTCTGGTCCCATATGTGGGTACCAGTGCTACATGTAGTACTGTCCCATATTGGTACCATTCTACTGATAGTACACTGGTCCATAACTTGGTACCCCAGCTACAAGTAGTAACTGGTCCATATGATGTACCAGTCCTACATGTATTGACTGCCATATTGGTTACCACCTCACATGTAGTACTTGGTCACATATGTGCGGTACCAGTCTACACGTAGTACGTCCTATATGTTGGTACCAAGTCAACATTTAGTTCAGGTCGCATATGGTACCAGACCTACATAAGTAACTGGACCATTATGTGGTACCAGTCCTACATCGTATGTACTGGTCCATATGTGGTACCAATCTAAGAGTAGTACTTAGGGTCCATATGTGGTACCGAGTCTACTACATATGTAGTACCTGGTCCATTATGTGGTACCACTCTACATGTAGTACTGGTCCATAGTTGGTACCATCTACATGTAGGAACTGGTTCCATAATGTCTCTGGTACCGAAGTCCTACACGTGTAGTTCCTGTCGCATAATGTGGCACCATCTACATGTAGTACTGTCCATATGTGGGTACACAGTCAACATGTCGATGACCCGTCCATATGTGGTACCAATCTACATGTAGTACTGAGGTCCATATTGGTACCAAGTCTACAACTTATAACTGGTCCATCATGGGTACCACTCTACATGTAGTACTGGTCCATATGAGGTACCTGTCATACATGTAGTACAGTCCATATGTGGTTGCCATCTACATTGTAGTTTTTGTCACATATGTGGTAGCCTAGTCTCATGTAGTACTGGTCCATATGTGTAACCAGTCTACATGATCGTAAACTGGTCCATATGTTAACCATCACATGTAGTACATGTACCATCATTGGTACCAGTCTACCATAGTAGAACTGGTCGCATATGTGTACCATCTACATTAGTACTGAGGTCGAATATGTGGTACCATCAACATGTAGTACTGTCCATAGTGGTACCAGTCTACATGTAGTTTCTGGGTCCATATTTGGTACCTAGTACTGTCATGTATTTCTTGTCCATAATAGTGGTACCAGTCTACGTAATAGTACTAGGTCACTATGTGTACCCTAGTCACCTGCAGCTACGGCCCATATGTCGGCTACCAGTCTACATGTAGTACTTGGCCATATGTGGTACGACCTAAGACTACAATAGTAGTACTGGTCAATGTGGGACAGTCATACATGTAGATTCTGGTCCAATGTGGTACCAGTCTACATGTATTACTGGTCCCATGTGGTAACCCAGTCTCACATAGTAGTACTGGACCATATGTGGTATACCATCCTACATGTAGTTCATGGTCACAAGTGGAAACCAGTCTACACGTGTTCTGGTCCAATATGTGGTACCAGTCTACTATGTTAGTAACGGTTACATATTTGGTACCAGTCCTAACATGTTGTACTGGTCCCATATGTTGTACCAGTCTACATGTAGTACATGGTCCATATGTGTAACCATCTACATGTAGGTGACTGGCCATATGTGGTAACCGACCTACATGTAGTACTGGTCCATATGGAACCGAGATCTAACATTGCTATGCACTTGTGTCCATATGTGAACCAGTCTACCTGTTAGTTACTGGTCCTACTGGAGATTGGATAACCAGTCTACATGTAGTTCTGTCCAAATGTGGACCAGTCTACATGATAGTTTCTGAGTCCCTATGAGGACCAGTCACTATCATGCGTAGTCTTCTGGTCCATATTGTGGAGACCAGTCTAAGTAGTATTTGGTCCGTATTATGGGTACCGATTCCTACAATGTAGTTCTGGTCCATATGTGGTACCAGTCCTACATGTAGTTACGGTCCATATGTTTGGAATACCTGTCTAACATGTTACGGTCCATACTGTGTAACCAGTCAATACGATGTAGTTCTGGCGTCCATATAGGGTACCAGTCTACATAGTTAGAGATTCTCTGGTACCAAATGTGTTACCAGTCACATGTAGTTGGGTACCATATGTGGTACCATCTACCTGTATTTCTGTCCATATGTGGCACCAGTTCTACATGTAGTACGGTTCCATATGAATTAACCAGTCTACAATGTGAGCGTACTGGTCCATATGTGGTAGTACCGTTGAGTCCTAGCAGTAGTTTGTCCATATGTGCGGACCATTCCTAACATGTCAGTTCTTGGTCATATGTGGAACCAGACAACAAGTATGTCCTGGTCCATATGTGGTACCAGTCTACACGTAGTACTGGTCCATATGTGGTACCTTCCTACATTGTTAGTTCTGGCCATATGTGGCAACCAGTCTACATCGTAGTTCTGGATCCATATGTGGATGACCAGTCTACATGTATTTCTAGCGGTCCTATGTGGCACCATCTACATGTAGTACTGCACCATAATTGGTGACCAATTCTAACATGTCAACCTGTCCGATATATGATATCATATGTTGTACCAGTCTACATGTAGTACTGTCCATATGTGGTACCAGTCTACAAGTAGTCTGGTCCATATGTGGTTTGTTTAAATTAAAAAAAAATAACAACTTCACTCTACATGTAGTACTGGTCCATATGTGTTACACGAGTCTACATGTAAAATAACTGGTCCATAATGTGGTATCCAATCTACATGTAGTTTCTGGTACCATACTTTCAGGTAGGCCCGGGGGGAGCCAGTCTACATGTAGTACTGGGTCCATAATGTGGTACCAAGTCCACATAAGTACTTGGTCCAATGTGGTACCCAGTCTACTGTCGTCACTGTCCCATCATGTGGTACCAGCTATAACATGTATGTACTGGTCCATATGTGATACCATTCTACAAGTAGATATCTGAGTCGATATGTGGTACCAGTCTACATAGTAGTACTGGTCCATATGTGGTACGCATCTAACATGTAGTTCTGGTTCCGTATGTGGTACAGTCTTGCATGTAGTTTCTGGTCCCATATGTTGGTTACACTTATCCCTACATGTAGTACTGGCCATATGTGTACTCAGTCTACATGTAGTAACTGGTCCATATGTGGTACCAGTCTACATGTATAACTGGGCCATATGTGGAAACTCGAGTCACATGTCGTACTGGTCCATATGTGGGTTAGCCATCAACATGTAGTATCCGGTCCATATGTGTACCATCTACAGTAGTACTGTCCATATGTGGTACATTCCAACCATATAGTACATGCATATGTGGTACCAGTCTTAAATGACTAAGTTTCTGATCCAGTTCTGTGGTACCAGATCTACATGTAGTTGCTGTCCATATGTTGTACCATCTACAATGTAGTACTGGTCATCTAATGTCAGTACAGTCTACAGTAGTACTGGTCCAATTATTTGTGGTACCAGTCTACATGTAGTACTTGGTCCATATGTGGGTACCAGTCTACATGTAGTACTGGTCCATATGTGGTACAGTCTACATGTAAGTACTGGTCCATATGAGGTATCCAGTCCTACATGTAGTACTGGTCATATGTGGTACCAATTTACATGTATTTTCTGAGGTCACAAGTATGTGGTGGTACCAGTCTCAATGTAAGCGTCTCTTCGTCCATAATTTGGTAACCAAGTCTACATGTATTCTGGTCCATATTGGTACCGTCACTACATGTTTAGTTCTGGACCATATGTGGAACATACTACATGCAGATTTTTGGACCGTATGTGGTAACAGTCAACATGTAGTAATGCTTTCTGGTCCATACGAGTGGTAGCCAGACCTACATGTAGTACTGGTTCCATATTTTATTACACCCAGTCTACATGAATAACTGGGTCCATATGTGGTACCGTCTACATGTAGTATATGTCTGGATCCATATTGATGTAGGACCCAGTCTACATGTATTTCCTGGGTCCCATATGTGGTAGCCAGACTACCTGTAGTGCAGAGGTCCATAATGTGTACCAATCTACATGTAGTCTTCCTGGTCCATATGTGTCAGCCAGTCTACAATAGTACTGGTCCAAAGTTTTAACCAGTCTGACATGTAGTACTGGTCCTATCTGGTACCAGTCCTACATGTAGTTCTGTCCAAAGTGGCGTAACCATTCAACATGTAATTCTGGTCCATATGTGGAACCATCTACATGAAGTTGCGGGTCCCATATGTGGTACCAGCTCGACACGTAGTTCTGGTCCATATGTGTAAAAGCAAAAACCAGTCACAATTTAGTTCTGGTCCATATGTGGCAACCATGGAGGCACCAGTACTACATGTAGTTCTGGGTCCATATGAAGGTCAGTCTACATGTATTCTTGGGTCCATATGTGTACCAGTCTTTCAGCAGTACTGGACCATATGTCGGTACCCAGTCTACATAAGTTCTGGTCCATATGGGATACTCTGTCTACATGTAGTTCTGGTCCAATATGTGGTACCAGTGCTACATGTAGTCTGGTCCATATGGGGGTTACCATCTACATGCTAGTACTGGTCTATGTAGTCTACCAGTATACAAGAGTTCTGATCCAAATGTGGTACTGCAGTCTACATTAGTAGTACTGGTCCATATATGGTACAAGGCCTACATGTAGTACTGTCATATGTGGTTAACCAGTCAAACAGTAGTTTCTGATCCAAATGTGTACCAGTCTACATGTAGTACTGGAACCATATTTGGTACCATCTACATGTAGTACAGGTTCATATGTGTACCATTCTACATTGTACGTACTGTTCATATGTGTGCCAGGCTACAAGTAGTAACTGTCGCATATGTGGTCTACCAGTCCTACATGTAAGTACTGGACATATGTTGGTAACCAGTGTTACAAATAGTACTCGGTCCATATGTGTGTCAATCCAACATGTAGTTCAGGTCCATATGTGGTACCAGACTACATTTAGTACTAGGTCTTAGTTTGTACCATGTCTACATGTATGTACTGACAGTATGTGGTGACCAGTCGAGACGATTAATTCTGTCCATATGTGGTACCAGTCTACATTGTAGTATTGTCCATATGTAGTACCAGTCCTACATGTAGTATCTGGTCCATACGTGGTACCAGTCTACATGTAGTACTGTTCCATATGTATGTACTTCAGTCTACATGTAGTACTGGTTCCTATTGGAACCCGATCTACACGTTATTTCTGGTCCATATTGTAACCAACTACATGTAGTTTTCTTGGTCCATATGATGACTATCCGAAGTCACATGTAGTACTGGTCCATATGTGGTCCCGTCTACATGTAATTCTGGTCCATATGAGGTACCATTCTAACATGTAGTTCTGGTCCATATGTTGTAACCAGTCTACATGAGTTCATGTCCATATGAGGTACACAGTCTACATAGTATACTGGTCCATATGTGGTACCAAGTCCTACATGTAGTTTCTTGTCCATACGTGTACCAGTCTACAGGTATTCTGGTCCATATGTGGTACCAGTCTACGATGTAGTTTTCTGGGTGGGAACAATACTTTGTTCAGATGTTTTTTCATCGAAGGAATCTTTGGTCGTTATAATGTGTAGTAAATAAACTCTTGCTGTATTTATCCTCAGCTACGGACAAAAATAAATAATAAACCTAGCAAAATTAGCGCCATTAAGGTGAAAATAAGTGAAATTGTAAAGGGTCTTTGATGGTGGAAACACATTATGAAGAGAACGTGTAAAGTACGTCATATCGCTGTCCAGTATGGTCTGTATAAGATGTATCAGGGACTTCAATCCTTCTTCCTCTTCTTACCTCTACAGCACTGCTCATAAGTTTAAAACAAGTTCAAGACCCACCCCCTCAACAACACTGACTTCTCCCCTCAACAACACGTGGACTCGTCCCCCTCAATCAACACTGGACCTCCCCCTCAACAACACTGGTACTCTTCTCCCCACAACAACACTGGACTCTATCCCACTACAACACTTGGACTCTCTCTCGCCCTCTACAACACAGTGGCTCTCTCCTCAACAACACATGGTCCTCACTCCTCTAACAACACGTGGCCTCTCCTCCGCCTCTACAACACGTGGACTCTCCCTCTACACAACAACACTGAACACGCCACCTCAACAACGTTGGACTCTCCCCCCTCCTATCAACAATACACTGCGAACAACTGCTCACCATCAATATCGTTGGAAACTCTCCCCTCTACAACAAACACAGAACTCACCCCTCAATACAACGATTGGACTCTCCCCTCAACAACACTGGAACTCCTCCCCCTCAAGCAACGATTGGAGAACTCTCCCACTCTACAACAACACTGGAAAACTCTCCCCTCAACAACGATGGACTCTCCCCATCAACAACAACCTGAATCTCCCCCTCAAACGAATCGTTTGGAGTCTCCCCTCTATCAACAACCACGCGAAACTCTCCCCTCAACAACGTTTGAGATCTCTTCCCTACTTACAACAACACTGAATCTCCCCTCAACAACGTTGGACTCTCCCCATCTACAACCACACTGAACTCTCCTCCTCCTCAACAACGTTGGACATCTCTCCACTACAAACAACACCTGAACTCTCACTCCCTCACCAAAGTTGAACACACTCCACAGTAGTTGGGTCATGGTGTGGTTACACTCAACTCCTCTCCCCTCAACAACGTAGGAGTCTCCCCTCTACAACAACACTGAACTCTCATCTCCTCCCCCAACATCGTTGGAACTCTCCCCTCTAACAACAACACTGAACACCCTCCCTCAACAACAGTTGGACCTCCCCTCTACAACAAACCCATGGACTCTCCCCTCTATCAACAACACTAAACCTCTCCCTCTCCCCTCAACAACGTTGAGTCTCCCCTCTACAACAGACACTGAGAACCTCTCCCCCTCAACAACGGTCTGGAGTCTCCCCTCTACATACAACCAATGAACCTCCCCTCAACATCGTTGGACTCTCCCCCTCTACAACAACCCTGAACTCTCACTTCTCCCCTCAACAACGTTGGACTCTCCCGCATCAACAACAACACTGAACTCTCCCCGCAACAACGTCGGACTCTCCCATCTCTACACAACACTAGAACTCTCCCCCCAACAACGTTGGACTCTTCCCCTCTACAACAACACTGAACTCTCCCTCAACAACGTTGGACTCTCCCCTCTACACAAACAACACTGTAACTCAATCCTCCCCTCAAAC
This sequence comes from Cherax quadricarinatus, assembly GCF_026875155.1. NCBI lineage: Eukaryota > Metazoa > Arthropoda > Malacostraca > Decapoda > Parastacidae > Cherax > Cherax quadricarinatus. The sequence goes on along the minus strand of NW_026470356.1, from coordinate 31,537 downwards.
AAACGTTTGAGTCTCCTCTCCCCCTCATACAACAACACTGAACTCTCATCCTCAACAACGTTAGGACTCTCCCCCGTCTCAAACAACACTGAGAACTCTCCTACCAACAACGTTGGACCTCTCCCCACTACTCCAACAACACTGACACACTCCCCTACAACAACGTTGGACACACCCCTCTTACACAACCAACTGAACCTCACCCCACAACAACGTTGAACTCGTCCACCCTCACAACAACACTATTACTCTCGCCCACAACAACTATGGAGTCTCCCCTCTACAACAACCATTGAACTCACACCACTCCCCCCTCATACAACGTTGAACTCTCCCCTCTACTAACAACCACGAAACTCTTCCCCCTCAAACAACGTTGGACTCTCCCCCTCAACAACAACCTGAACTCTCCACTCCCTCAACAACACTGACCACCCGCTACAACAACACTGACTCTCCCCTCAACAACACTGGACACTCCCCTCTACAACAACACTGCGAACTCTCCCCTCAACAACACTGACGTCTCCCTCAACAAACAACACTCAACCTCTCCCCTCAACAAACTGCGGAACTGTTCTGCCCCTCGTACAACAACACTGAACTCTCTCCCCCTCAACAACTTGGAACTCTCCTCCCACTACAAACAAACAACAGAACTCTCCCCTCAACAACGTTGACTCGTCCTCCCCTTCTACAACACACTAAACTCTCCCCATCAACCAACCCTGGACTACTCCCCCTCTTACAACAACAACAACTAAATCTCTCCCCCTCAACAAACGTTGGAGACTCTCCCCTCTACAACAACACTAACACTCTAAACCTCCTCCTCCCCTCAACAACGTTGGACCTCCCCTCTACAACAACACTACACTCTCCCCTCAACAAAACTGGACTCTCCCCTCTACAACAACACTAAAAACTCTCCCCTCAACCACTGGACTCTCCCCTCTACAACAACACTGAGAACACACCCCATCAACAACAATGTAGAAATCACGAAGATCGCTTGGAATTTCTTTATTGATGTTTATTACTACAGAGGTAATTTTTATATTTTGTGATATTACCTTTAGTTTGATCATAATGCAATCGCAGTAATGAGCTTAACTGTAAAATCTTTCCTCGCTTAAAACACCACTGTCATCTAATGTAACACACATCAAAAGATAATATACTCGCGTGAATGTAATAAGTTCAGAATGACATGTCTTTCCAGCTTGTGTTTGTTATTGTACATTAGGTTCTATCTCTCAACATATATATTCTGTATAAATAATATGAACAATCAGAATCGTAATATATGCGAGAGTATCGTCGCCAATAGTTTTCATTAGTGCGGAATACCCCGTGAGAGGAAGACTGGTGAGTAGAAGTGTAAGTCAAGATGTAATGTATTGAAAAAGATACCCATGGTTAAACCCCGGGAGTATGAAGGAGTGAGAGGGTAAGGAGTACAATGGAGGCGCAGCCAGGTGAGGATGATCGGACGCAAGCCAAGGTTTTCAAATACACCTGCAATTCAGGTGAGGTACACCTGAATTGTACCTTACCTGTATCCCTGGTTTGTTCGTTGTCCCGGAGTTCTCTTGTACTGATCAGTCCCTGGTAATGGTAGTGGTCAAAGACCTTCTTGCTGTCCAGGAAATGACTGTTACAGCCGCCCAACTCTTACTTCTCCTTGCTTTATTTTCTGTCACTTCTCATACGAAATCACAGTAAGGAAGTACTATTGTCAGAACAAGAGTCTATTGCGACGTTTCCACTGTCCAAACTTTTATCTGTTGAATGTTTGTCAAATATAAACTGTTCTTCAAGCTGTTTTTTTATTGTTACGTGTTTGTCTGTAAACACAGACAAACAAGTAAATAATATACAAGGTATATTCTTTGGTGTAATGTACGATAACAGTGTTGATGATACCAGGTGATTGTGTGAATTAGTATCCTGCATGAGGTCATTGAGTCTTTGTAACTTTGACACATTTTATAAACGAATTACTTTCGATAATTAATACTTAGTCAATTTGTTTTTCAAACGAGAACGAAAATGGTCTAGGTAGTTTTATTGGTTGTCGTGAATAATCAGATCCTTAGACACATTTATATAACGTATTGCGCAGAGAAGACGAAATTGGTTGTCGCGCTGCACACAAAAACGATGACGTTATATAAACTTCTCACTTAAATTACTACTTTTATATTTTTTTTTAAATATTTAATAACTGTGTTAATAGAAAACCGCTCGAAAAGGTAATCTCTCTTTGCCATATACCAGGAAATTTATCACAGTATGGATCCTGCTATTTTTCTATCTAAACCCATCATCGTCCCACACACACTGAGTTTCTTACACACATCTAAACCATGAATTAATAACTCTTCAGATCTTGAAAACTTACAGACTAGAATAAAAATGCCCAAGTATTAACAATAAACTGGCACAGATTGATTAATGAATGTCTCAACACGGTTTAACAAAGGCGGCGATCCTGCTTAGCGAATTTACTTAACATTTATCACTAAGCGTTTTTTGAGGAGGTAGATCATGGTAATGAATATGATTATTGGTGTATATGGATCTGTTCAGTAAGTGCTATTCGATAGAGTTCACATCCATCAGAGGCTATCAGAGAAACTTAAAGGCACACGGAATAGGAACGAGAAAATTTTTTTCCTGGGTATGTCGGCATGGACTGACCAAATAGGAGCATAGAGTTTTGCATAAATGTGTAAGAAATCTGAAATGGGGCACGTCACACGATCATCGGCGGTTCCTGCAGGGTCGCGTGTTGGCCCCTTGTTGTTCAACAGTTTAACAAAAACGACAATAGAAGATCGGAAATAAATAGCTACTATAAAGCAAATTATGCTGATTACCAACAACAACCAAAATAGGCCGTCCAAATCAAAGTACGCGACATTTTAGCACTCCATGATGACAGGACGCACGAATGCAGTTTAATAAAGACAAAACAATAGTTCATAAATGCTCGACAGGAAAATAACCATGCCGACTATCATACATCTAAATCACTGTAAATCTTAATACAACTGATTTGCGAAAAAGATATTAGGAGCACTGGTTAGCAGTAATTTAAAACCAAAGACCAGTGCATTAGTGATCGCAATAAAGCCCAAACAGAATTTCTTGGTTTCATATACCAAAAGTAAAAAATAATTAGAAGTCCCCCTTCAGGTTGTATCTTCAACTCTATAACATCCTTGGGTAGGTACCTCTTTAGATTAAGCTGCTCAGATTTGGTCACCGTATTACAGAATGGTATAAATGCTCCTGGAAAATGTACAGAGAGTGACAAAGTGATCCCGATGTTTACAAAATCTTCCCTATGAGGAATAGAACTGATGAACCCTGAATTTAGCACTCCCAAAAAGCGAAGTAGATTAGGTGTGGATATAACTCGAGGTGTATTAACTTAAAAACGGGAGTAAATAAATTAGCGTTCTGAAATTTTGCGTAGCCAAGACAGGACTCGCAGCAATGGTTTTTCAAGTTCGAAAAAATTCAGATTCAGGAAGAATATCGGAAAGCACTGGTTTGGAAAAATAAGTTGTAGCGTGGATGAAAAACGTGTGAGACCAACTCTCTCTCTCTCCCAGACAGTGTTTAGACGAAAGCGTTGGTATCAATAAAAATAAGGTTAGATACATCACCTGAATGGGTGTGCGTGGAGTGAGTTTGACCTGACTAAGCTTTGTCTGCGGCTTTGTGCCGGTGCCTAACCTTTCTTGAGTGGAGGTAACGAGACTGGGTGGGTTATTGGGCTATTCCGGAGAGGGGGAGGGGGAACATGGACCTGCTCCGCATCGGTCCCTAGGAGCCTGTTGCAGTATTTCTCTCCTCTCCCTACTATTCTTATGATAGATCAAATAACTACAATCACTTCCAAAAAACTTCACCAATAATGCAATTAACAACTTAGTCTTTTTTATTTCAACACATCGCTCACTAGCTTCACACTCAGAGTCATTAATTCTTGTACACGCCCCATGTTAATTATGTATTGCAATGGTGTTCCGACTGTTGTTATCCTCCATGTTTTATCCATTTTTAATTTTTTAAAAAAAGTAATACATTCACAGTAGAGCGTCATAAAAAAATTTTACTCAAATAACTTTTAAACGCACAGGGAATTTTGTTAACAAGTTTATGTAAGTAATAACATCGTTATGTCAGGTGTGTGTGTGTGTGGTGTGTGAGTGGGTGTGAGTGTGTGTGTGTGTTGTGTATACCTTCACCTATATGTGGTTGCGAGGTCGATCCCACAGATCCTGGTGTGAGTTCTGAAAATGAAACTTAAAAACTCAATGTAACTCCATCTCCGATTGATAAGCAACGAATAATAAACTAAATACGATAAAACAAGTAGATAATTTGTCACAACCTGTTATAGTCACTGTTATAGTGCTTCCCTCGTACTCTTATTGGTAAAGTTGTTACCAATCACTTATCTTACAAAGAAAGATGATTAACATTTCGTCAGAGAAAACCGGCACAGTGCCACCCAAGCTTCAACTCACGCCCCAGGCTAATAAAAAATTCATTCTCAGAGCATTCTAAATTTAAGGTGCTTGTTGGTGGTCCTTATCTCATCACCATTAAAGACCTGTGTCGACACCTCTAAACAATTAAGAATAATAAAACAAAGTAAACGACGGAAAATTCATTTATCTGAATGTAACTCATTATGTATCACATAACAGTAAATTTATAACAAATGATAATTATTATTTATCAAAGTTACATATACAATAGAATTTGGGGACATCTAAGGTCGCAAAACTTGTCCACCCTTCGATACCTACCACTGTCATATCCAGACAAGTTGCTTCTGGACCTATTAATTGCAGATTAATGACAATATGTACAACACCATGAATTCTGATAAATATAAAATTGTGGGACTGTATATTAAAAATTAAAAAATTATTATAGATACACATACACATAACAAGAAGGAGAATATATCTTAATATCACTCACCAATTTGACTGGAGATCAAGGGAAATCATACTCAGAAAACCTCACTGTCTAAATTTTGAAAATACTGGCCAGAATTATAACATAAAATCTAGATAGCTTATCTGAGGTTCCTGGAGCGTTTTGCCCCAGTCGTCTGATATCTCAATTTATGCAGAATGCACATCCAACAATTTCGTCTCCTATTTGAGAGGTGTCAGCCCAATTTTACCTCTAGAGCACGAAAAATTATTCCCATATTCACTAAGGGTTTGTGTCCAATTCAAACAACAATGGCGAGCCCTCGTCTGCGCAGGCGCAGTTTCCCATTTTTCCAAACAATTTTTAATTAAATACATTATCGCCATCTTTTTAAACTTTTTAACTACTGAAATTTCTGGAAAATATATACAGTATTTTCCACAGTAGCAGTGCAGTGACCTTACTCGAACATAACTGACACTTCCTAAACCCTTACATTCCCTTCTCACACATATTTTTGTCTACAATATTATTGAAGCACCGGAAGTTTAAACTTCCGTCACGCTAACAAATGGTTATAAAATAACCATTAGCTTTTCAAGGGGTGGACCGGAGCCAGCGGAAGGCCTCGGTCAGATGAAGAAAAGCTTCAATGGCGGGTCATCATCTGACTAAGACCCGCGTCAGGAAACACTTGTCTTGTTTCCTGACATCCTGACCTTCCTCAAGGTACTTGGCAAGTTACTCCAGTCGTCTACATATCTGTTCGAAACCAAAACTTACCTATATATCCTGTCAAAATTTTGAAATTTATCCAGCTGATATACATTGTGTTGAATATTCCCTCGATGGATCTCCTCAGCGCCCTATTTACGTTTACTCTAATTGCATTTATTTTAAATTTATAACCACCCATAACAATTGCATAATTCAGTCCCTAAGTGTGGAAAAATATACTTTTTGAAATTCAGGACAATTATTAAAATATAACGTTTCGCCACGAGAGGCGAAACGTTTCTATTATATAAATGTCCTGAACTCTAAAACAAATTGCTTTTCAACAGCAACACAAACAACCTTTATTCGTGGGTAGGGCCCGGGACAGTTGGTCCCAAAGATGAGGGGTGTACTTGTACCTCCTCCCATGGGAGACTTAGGTCTCGAGATACTCCCCAGACAGGGACCGAGCCGGGGCACCACTCTTGGAAAACACAACGGGCCGGGAGGGTACCGGCGAATACAAAAAAATCTCTCCTGTTATTCCGCGTCTTTTAAGAACCTTCAAATTTTATTTTGAGACTTTAAGAACGTCCAACTTAATTTTGAGTCTTTTAAGAACCTTTAGACTTAATTTGCGTCTTTCAAGAACGTCAGACTTAATTTTGGGTCTTTTAAGAACCTCGGATTTAATTTTGCGTCTTTTAGGAATTCAAACATAATTTTGCATCCTTTAAGACCTTAAAAACTTCATTTTGTGTCTTTCAAGAATCTTCAGACTTAATCATCTTGAGAGATTCCTTAAACAGCGGATTGTTTTTTCCCTTTCCCCCCGGAAGCCAACAGTTTAAGTTTTTTGGAGCCCAAATAGATCCGCCCACGGGTTTTAAAAAAGGGGTTTAAAGTGGCCCGGGATTTTTCCTATTTTTAAAACTAAATATTCCCACGTAAGTGAAATTGTTAGGGGGTTAGCCCAGCAAGTCCTGGGTGTAATTTAGGGGCCCCCAAACCTTTTAAATTCAAGCATTCTGAAATTTGGATTGGAAGGGTTATTGCCCCCCGGGGGATTAGCCCCTTTACCCAAATTGTTTTGGGGGTTAAAATTTAAAGGGGGGGGCCGGGAAACCTCTTAGTCCCCCCTTTTAACCTAAACTTTAAGTTAAAAAAGGTTAAAGGGGCTCCACCCAAAATTCACAACTAATTTTAGGGGGTTTTTGAGAAAAAAAGGTTAGGGCCTGACCTCAAACCCAGCACAAACCCGTCACGGGCTGTGTGAAGGTTAGTGGCTCCTGGACCCTTAGTCGGGCACAAACCGTCACTGCGGTTAAGGTTAGTGGGCTCTGGAGCCTCTAGCCGGGTTTCCGACATCGTGTAAATTTAACCCCCTTGGGGGGCCTTTTATTACCGTGGAGGGTTTAAAAAGGGGTTTGGGGCCTTCTGCAGTTTTTAAAACTGGTTGGGGAAAGGGGTTAAGGGGGAGTCTTGCCTCCGGGAGGAAAATTAGGGTTCTGGGCCCATCAGTGGGCCTGGGGGGAAAAGGTTTTAGGGTTGGGAAAGGATTTTGGGGGAATTGGGTTCACATGGGGTCATTTCGCCTCCTCACTGTGGGAAAGGTTGTGGTTGGGATTTAGAAAGGCCCCCGGGGCATGAGGAGCCAGCCCTACCTTTTTTAAATGGGGGAGGTTACAAAGGGGAAGGCGCTCGATTTTTAAAAATTAAGGTTTGGAAGATTAAAAGGGGGAAAATCGCTTCTGGGGGTTAGGATGAAGGTCCCCCTTAAAGGGCCGGGAAAGGAAAGGGGTTAAATTTAATCCCCCCTTTTTAAGGAGGTGCGCTTTCTTGTGGGGACCTTAAGGTAAGAAAAATGTTGACCCTATGCTTTTTTTTTAAAAAGGGAATAAGAAAGGAAATTAAGGGTTTTGGGTTTTTTTAAAAAACCCTTTTCTTTTTTTTTTTTTTTTTTTTTTTTTTTTTTTAATTTTTTTTTTTATTCCCCCTTTTTTTTTTTTTTTTCCTTTTTTTTTTTTTTATTTTTTAAATTTTTTCCCCTTTTTTTTTTTTAAAAAAAAATTTCCCTGACTGGTGATTGGGGGAAAATTGTCAACGGGTCGGAAAAAACCCATGCCCGGAAAGGGGGAACAACCCCCTTTATCTGTCTCAGTGCTGGGGGGAAATGAAAAGGGGAAAGGGGTAGGAAGAAAGCTGCTAGAAAGTACAGGTCAGCTATAGATTTCTTTAAAAGTCTAAGGGGGATCCCAAAAAATTGTACAATTGGGCCTAGAAGGGGAGAAAGGAAATGAAGGGTTTTCGGGGGGAAATTTTGGTGAAAATTTGCTGGCTAGACAATACTGAAAGGGAAAAAATTAAAAACCCATTCTTTGACAATTTGGAACAAATTTTTTATGGCAAAAAATTAAAAGGTAAGAAAGGGGATGGGTAAAATCTCCGGGGCAGGGGGTAGCATTTGCAGCCCCTTCGTTTAAAAAGGCCCTTGGGTGAAATGCCAAAGTTTTTAAACTGAGGGAAAAATAGGGAAGGGGTGTGTGGGGAAACAAGCAGGTTGAAAACACAAAGGGTTGGAAACAGTAAATGTATAAAGGGCATTCAGCATGAAGTTATAAATAAAGACAATAAACAGGTCAGCAAAAAAAGGGGCCCAGGAGAGGGCAGCAAGGGACTAGCCCCCTTTAAAAGGTTTACTATACTAGAAACAGGGGGTTTTAAGAAATAAGATAGATGAGCAAAATTTAATTTGCAAGTGCAGGAAACATAGATATTTTTGCATAACAGAGACCTGGTTTCAATCGGAAAGATAGAAAAAGCCCTCTGAATGTCACATACAAGGCTATAAATTTTTCCCAAACACTAAAAAGGGTCAACAGGAAAGGTGGTGGGGACCGATGTATGCAGAGAAAATTTTTAAATTGTTGGGTTAGAAAGTTTTTAAAATTTAGAAGCGCAGCCCCAAAATCTTTTTGGGTTTTACAGCTTCCGAGGGCCGAGAAAAACAAATTTTGGGGGGTGTTTTAACAGGGCCCCAAATCTTGATAGGGAGGCAAAAATTTCCCAAATTACAAATTCGAAAAGGCATTTTAACAAAACAAAAAATGTTTTTTCTAAGGGGAGATTTCAACAATAGCCCTTTGACGGGAGAAATTTGACAGGAAATTTAGAGTCGGGTGATTTTCTTGAAACGACCCAAAGGATTTTTTTTTAAAAAACAGTTTTGTGCCCAGACCCAACGGGGGAAATAACCTCCTTGACTTGGTTTTTGGGCCAGAAAAGGGAAACACAAAATTAATAATTTTGGGGTTTAAAATGAGACCTTGGGGAGATTTGATCACAAATAAACTCATTTTTTAAAATTTCAGGGAAATTTCCCCCTAAAAAAGGGGCAATCAAGTCTCCGTCCCTATTTTCGTTGGGCTAAATTTCATAGGACGGGAAAAATTACTTAGGTGGCTGAACGGAATAAACCTGACTAAGGGCCGTAGGTGGTGAGGGTTTTGCCGATAGGGAGGGTTTTCCCAAAGGCAATTTCTAGTTTGCTCAGTAAAATTTATTTTCCCCAAATGGGAAAAATCAGAAAAAAAAAAAATGATCCAAAATGGATAAAAACAATAGTTTTAAAATATCTGATTGGGCAAAAAAAGGGGCCATATATGGGCAAAATCAAAAGAGGAGAGGGGCAATTAAAAAAAATCGATATTTTTCAGTTAAAGAAAAGAAAAAAAAAAGGGAATTAGAAAAGCAAAAAGAATTTGGGGTTTAAAAGTTGCAAAAGAATCGAAGACAAAACCCCAAAGGATTCTTTCAGGATACAAAGTAAGATCGGGGATAAGAAGGCCCCCTCAAAAGTTCCCGGGCCCGTTTCACTGACATTGTTTAAGGGAAATGTGTAAATTTTTAAAACAATATTTTCCTTTTCGTTTTTACACGGGAGGATACCAGGGGGAAAAATTCCCCCTTTAATGATAAATTATGGAACGGGAACGATAATAAACGTGCATTTTTTTAGGGCCCACAATTTACAGGGCCCTTTAAAGGCAAATAAAAAAAATTTAAAAACCCCCTAACAAATCCCCGGGCCCTTAAAAACTGAAATGAAGGGTTAAAAAGGGAAATGTAAAGAGGAGCTTAGCACCCCTTTTGGGCAAATTTTTTTCAACATATCACTACAAACTGGCATGGGCCAAAATAAGTGGAAAATGCAAATTGATCCCTTTTTTTCAAAACAGGTGCGGCCCCTTTAGTTTCGAACTAAACCCCAAAAAGCCTAACCCCTTTAGGGGGAAAAAATTTTAGGGAATCAAAAATTCCCCGAGAAAAGTTCGTAGCCCTCTTGAAAAGCATAAAAAAATCAACGATCTCAGCTTTGGTTTTACAAAGGGGGGTTTTCCTTTCCCTTTAACGAATTTTTTTAACTTTTTTTCCCCAAAAGGTTTTTGAGGAAAAAAGATCAGGGAAATAAATATGATATTTGTGAATGGACTTCAGAAAAAGGCTTTTAAACGGGGTCCCCCCATCAGAGACTTTTTGGGGAAAAATTTAAAAGCACAGGGAATAGGAGAAGAAATTTTTTCCGGGGGAATAGAGGCAGGGTTTGAAAAAATGGGCCCGGAGAGATTTTTGCATAAAGGGGGAGAAATCAAGGGGGGAAAAGCGTAAACGAGCGGTGTTCCACAGGGCCCAGTGGGGGCCCCCCCTGCTTTTCACAATCAAACATAAAGGGACAAAATAAAGGGCATAAAGAGCAAACCATAAAACAAGTTTCCGATACACCAAAATAGGCCGACGAATTCATTCTGACGAGGACATTGGGACACTCCAGGAAAAATTTGAATAGACTGTTGCAGTGGCCCGGAGAAGTGGCAGATGCAGTTTAAAAAGACAAATGCCCAAAATTTTTAAATGTTGGAAAAGGACAAAACCTGGGCCCCATTAAACAAAAAAATGTAGATCTTAAAAATTAGGATTTCGAAAAAAATTTTGGAAATTTTGGTTAGCGTAATCTGAAACCAAAACCCAAAAGTGCATAAATGTTTCGCAATAAAACTAAAAAACCTGGTTCATATCAAAAGCAAAAATAATTTGGATTCCCTCAGGTTTTTCTTCAACTCTATACACCTTGGTTAGGCCTCATTTTGATTATGCTGCACCGTTTTTGGGCACCGTTTTTACAGAATGGATATAAATTCCCCTGGAAAAATTTCAAAGGAGGATGACAAAAATTCCCATTTATCAGAAACCTTCCCTATTTGGGGTAGACTAAGGCCCCCCGAATCTGCACCCCTTAAAAGACGAAAAATTAGGGGGGGGTATGATTGAGGGGGTAAAATGGGGAAACGGGAAAAAAAAAGGGGATGAAAAAAGTGTGGGTGAAAAAAATCTAGCCAGACAGACCGCAGCAATGGTTTTAAAGTTGGAAAAATTTAGATTCCCGGAAGGATAAAAAGGAAAAATAAGGTTTGGTAAAAAGAGTTTTTGGGGGGAGTGGGGAAAAAACCCCCAAAAAACCGTTAAAGAGGCCAGAAAAGTTTGTGGGAGCTTTAAAAAAAAAAGGGTTTGGGAAAAAAACATGAGTTTGATTTTGGGGGGGTGTGAGTTAAACCTGATAGCTTTTTGCTAACAGGTGGGTTCCCCTTTTTCCCTTTCCCCTTTAATCCAATTTACCTGACCCGACTAGGTTGGGTTTTCATTGGCTAAGCCGGGAAGGGGACCCTTTACCTCCCCGCTTGGGGCCCGTAGGGGCCCTTTTGCAGTTTTTCCTTCGTTCTTAAAAATTTTTTATGTTCGTAGTCACACTACCGTCACTGCTGAGTGAAGGTTACATGCAGCCTTACTGACCCCCGTGTAGTCGGGTTTTCAAGGGTTTTAAATTAACCAATACACCAAGTTCAGTAAGGATTTACGTCCTCTTTTTTTTCACGAGGGAAACAGCGCAAAAACCCGTAACATATAAACATATAAATAAATAAAAATATATTATATATATATAAATATATAAATATATATATATATATAAATATATATATATAATATATAAATAAATAATAAAATATATATAAAAAAATTCTGAGGGTGCCCGCCAAACGGGATTTCGGACCGACAACCCCTTTAAAGGGGAACAAATAGTTCAGTTATTTAAAATTTGGGATTTGGGGGTTTAAACCCCCGGAGGCCTTCCCCGGGGTCCCCCTACCCGACCACCCGCCAGGGACTTTGTCCCTCCCGGCGTCCCAAAACCCCGACCACCTGCCAGGGGCTAGCCATCCCTGGGGTCCCCCTACCTGACTAAACCCGCCCCGGGACTAGCCATCCCGGCGTCCCCTACCTGCTACCTGCCAGGGACAGCCCCTCCCTGGCGTCCCCTACCAACTACCCCCAAAGACTAACCTTCCCGGCTCCATACCTGACACCTGCCCGGGACTAGCCTTCCCTGGGGTCCATACCTGACTACCGCCCCCCGGGGCTACCCCTCCCCGGGGTCCAACCTGACTACCCCGCCCCGGGACTAGCCTTCCCCGGCGTCCCCTTAAAACCCGACTACCTCCAGGGACTAACCCCCTGGGGGTCCATAAAACCCGACTACCTTCCCAAAACCGCCTTCCCTGGCGTCCATAAAAACCCGACTACCCCGCCAGGGACCTGCCTTCCCCCCCGGCGTCCATACCCCGACTACCGCCAGGGACTAGCCTTCCCTGGCGCCCCTAAACCCGCTAACCCGCCCAAAGGGGCAAACCTTCCCTGGCGTCCCCTTTCCTGACTACCTCCGGGACTTTGCCATCCCTTGGGGTTTCCCTAAAACCCGACTACCTGCCAGGAATAGCCCCCTGCGGCCAAACCTGCCACCTTCCCGGGACTAGGGCCCTCCCTGGGTCCCCTACCCCAACCCACCTGCCCCAAAACTACCTTTTCCCGGCGTCCAAACCCGACTACCCCGCCAGGGACCTTCCCCTTTCCCCGGCGGGCCATAAACCCGACTACCTGCCAGGGAAATAGCCCTCCCTGGGTCCCCTACCAACAAACCCGCCAGGGACCCTTTCCCGGCGTCCAAAACCTGCCCACCAGCCAGGGACTAGCCCTTCCCCGGCGTCCAAAACCTGACACCTGCCAAGACCCGCCTTCCCCGGCCCTTTCCCTACCTGACTGACCGCCAGGGGCCCTGCCCTTCCCCCGGCGGGCCAAAACCAAATACCTGGGCCAGGGACTAGCCTTCCCGGGGGTTTCCCAAACCCGACTTTCCTGCCCGGGACTAGCCCTTCCCTGGGGTTTCCCTAAACCCGACTACCCCGCCAGGGTTTCCTTTTTCCCCGGCGCCCATACCCGACTAAACCCGCCAGGACTTTCCTTTCCCCCGGGGTCCATACATGACTACCTGCCAGGTAACCCGCCTTCCCCTGCCGGGGGTTTATTACCTGACTACCTGGCCCAGGACACCTTTCCCTTTTTGTCCTTTAAAAACCGATACCTCCAGGGGGGCTACCTTTCCCCGGGATCCCCCTGGGGCCCACTAACCCCCCAGGGGCAACCCTCTCGGGGTCCATATCTTTAATACCTGCCAAAGGGCCAAAAAATCCCGGGGTAATTTCCCCGATACCTTGCCAGGGACCAAACCTTCCCCCGGGGTCCATAACCTGACCCACCCGCCAGGAACCTTCCCTGGCGTCCATACCAAAACCTGCCAGGGACAGGGCCTTTCCCCGGGGTTTCCCTTTCCTGACTGCCGGGCCCGGGACAACCTTCCCCGGGGTCCCTACCTGACTACCGCCAGAGACCTCCTTCCCCCGGGGTCCATACCTACTCCCGCCAGGGGCCTGCCCCTTTCCCGGCGTTTCCCTACCTGACTACCGGGCCCGGGGCTACCTTCCCTGGCGTCCTTAAACCCACTAACCTGCCAGGGGCCTGGGAAAATCCCTACGCCTTTAACCTTAATACCTACCAGGGGCCCCCGCCTTCCCTGGCGTCCATACCTAAATTCCCGCCAGGGACCTTTCCTTTCCCCGGCGTCCATAAACCCGACTACCTGCCAGGGCCTTTCCCCCCCCCGGGGTCCCCCCAAACCCACTACCTCCAGGGGCTAGCCATCCCCGGGGGCCAAAACCTAAATACCCCGCCAGGACAGCCCTTCCCCGGGTCCCCTTTCCTTTACTACCGCCAGGGACTAGCCTTCCCCGGCGTTCCCCTACCTACTACCTGCCAGGAAACCCGCCTTTTCCCCGGGTCCAACCTGACAAAATCCAGGGACTTTTCCTTCCCTGGCGTCCCAAAAACCTGACAACCCGCCAGAGACCTGCCTTCCCTGGGGTCCATACCCACTTTCCTCCAGGGACCCCTTCCCTGGGGTCCCATATCGACTACTTTGGGCCCGGGGGCCGCCTTCCCTGGCGTCCATACCCTTTACAAACCCGCCCAGGGACCTGCCCCTTCCCCCCGTCCCATACCCCGAACCTGCCAGGGACCCCTGCCTTCCCCCACCCTCCCCTACCAGACTACCTGCCCCCGGTTTCCGCCATCCCTGGCTCCCCTACCAAAACTACCTGCCAGGGAACCCGCCCTTTCCCCGGCGTCCATACCTGACTACCCGGGCCCGGGACAGCCTTCCCGGCGCCAAACCTGACTACCTGCCAGGGACCTGCCTTTTCCCCGGCGTCCCCCTACCTTTACTACCTTTCCAGGACCTGCCTTTCCTGGGGTTCAACCTGAAATAAACCCGGGCCAGGGAAACCCGCCCTTTCCCCGGGGTCCCATACCTGAAATACCTGCCAGGGACCTGCCTTCCCCGGCGTCCCTACCTGAAAAACCTCCAGGGACCTGCCCTCCTTGGGGTCCATACCCGACTACCTGCCAGGGAACCCCCGCCTTCCCCCGGGCCCCCCCCCATACCCGACTACCTTCCAGGGACCTGCCCCTTCCCCGGGGTCCAACCTGACAAACCCGCCAGGGGCCCCGCCCCTTCCCCCGGCGTCCATAAACCCGACTACCTGCCAGGGGCCCCGCCTTTCCCGGCGTCCATACCTTAAATACTTGGGCCAAAGGGCCGCCCCCCGGCTTTCCCCCCCCACCTGACTACCCCGGCAAAGGGAACCCCGCCTTCCTGGCGTCCAAAACCCGACTACCTCCAGGGACCCGCCTTTCCCCGGGGTCCATAAACCCGACTACCTGCCAGGGAAACCCGCCCCTCCCTGCGTCCATTTCCCCGAACCCCAACTTGCCAGGACCTGCCATCCCGGGTCCATAAACCCGACTACCTCCAGTACCTGCCATCCCTGGCTCCAAAGACCCAAAACCTTCCAGGGCCCTGCCTTCCCTGGCGTCCAACCCCCTAAATACCTACCCGGGGCCCCGCCCCTTCCCCCGGCTCCCCAAACCCGACTAAACCCGCCCGGGACCCCCCATCCCTGGGGCCAAAACCTGACTAACTGACAGGGGGGAAGTGCCCTCCCGGCGTCCAAACCTGACTACCTGCCAGGGACCTGCCATCCATGGGGTCCCCTAAACCCGACTACCTGACCGGGACCTGCCATCCCTTTGGGGTCCCCTACCTGACTACCTGCCGGGACCAGCTTTCCCCGGCGTCCATACCTGACTACCTACCAGGGCCCCCCGCCTTCCCTGGGGTCCATACCTGACTACATGCCCGGGACCCCGCATTCCCTGGGGTCCATAACCTGACTACCTGCCCGGACCCTGCCTTTTCCCCCCGTCTATACCGACTACCTACCAGGGGGCCTGCCTTTTCCCCGGGTTTCCAAAACCTGACTACCTGCCAGGGACCCCCCTTCCCCCGGCGCCCCTACCCCGACTACCTGCCAGGGAAAAAACCCCCCCGCCTTCCCTTTGGGGTCCATACCTGACTACCTGGGCCTTTTCCCGGCGCCATACCCGCCCCAAAGGGCCCCCCTTCCCTGGCTCCCCTAAACCCGACTACCCTTTCCAGGGCCCTGCCTTACCTGGCGTTTCCCAACCCGCCGGGCCTGCCTTCCCTGCTCCATACCTGCCAAGGGGGCCTGCCTTCCCGGCGTCCACCTGACTACCTTCCAGGGACCGCCTTTCCCTGGCGCCATACCTGACTACCTGCCAGGGACCCTGCCTTCCCCCGGCGTCCCATACCTGACACCTGCCAGGGACCCTCCTTCCCCCGGCGGCCCTACCTACTTTCCTGCCAGGGACCTGCCTTTCCCCTGTATTCCATAATGACACCTACTAGGGGCCCCTTGCCTTTCCTGGCGTCCATACCTGACTACCTACCCGGGGCCTGCCTTCCCCGGGGCCAAAAAAAAAACCTGCTGCCCCGCCAGGTACCGCCTTTTCCCCGGCGTCCATACCCCACTACCTACCAGGGGCCTGGGCTACACCTACCAGGACGGGGGCCTTCCTGGCGCCCATACCTGATCCTCCGGGGCCCTCCCCTTCCCCTTTGGCGTAATACCTGACTACCTACCGGGGACTGCTTCCGGCGCCCCTACCTACACCTGCCAGGCCCTCCCTTTCCCCCGGGCGCCCTTTTTTGACTGTACCAGGAACCTCCCTTTTTTTTTGCTTTCATCGATTACTCAGACCTCCTTTCCCCTGGCGCCCCCATAACATGACCTCCTCCCTGGGCCCTCCTTCCTAGCTCCATAAACGGCTCCTACCAGGCCGCTTCCCGGGTCCAAAAAGCTTACAACAGGACCTGCCCCCGGCGTCTACCTACTGGCTACAGGGACCCCTTCCCGGCGCCATCCCGGGCTACTCCAGGGATTTGCCTTCCTGGCCCATCCCTGAAACTCCCCAGGGACCTGCCTTCCCGGGCGTAAAATACTACTACCCCCCGGCCCTCCCTTCCCTGGCGCCCTTTCCGACTACCTCCAGGGCCCAAAGCTTCCGGGCCCCATCATAAAAGCTTCGGGGACTGCTTCCCGGGCGTATATATTTCCCTTTTTTACCAGGACCCCCTTTCCCCCTGGGAATACCTTTTTCCTCCGGGGATTGCCTTTTTGCGTTTTACCTACACCTCCGGGGCCCCTCCCTTTCCCCTCGCCCATACCGACCCCTCCCCGGGACCTGCCTTCCCCGCGTCCATACTGACACCTACCAGGGCCTGCCTTCCCTGGCGCCCATCCCTTTACTACCCCCCGGGGGACCTCCCTTCCCGGCGCCCCATCCTGACAACCTCCGGACCTGCCTTTTCCCGGGGTCCATCCCTACCCCTACCGGGAACCTTCCCTTCCCTGGGGCGTCCAAAAATGACAACCTCAGGGCCCCCTTTTCGGGCTCCTACTTGCTACTACAGGACCTGCCTTCCCTGCGTCCATCCTGACTCCTCCAAAAGGACCTCCTTTTTGGCGTCCATACCTGACCTCCCGGGACCCCCTCCTTGGCGTCAATCCTGACTACTCCCGGGGCCCCTCCTCCCTGGCGCCCCAAACCTTTTCTCCCTACCAGGGTCTGCCTTCCCTGGCGTCCATACATGACTACCTACCAGGGACCTGCCTTCTATGGCGTCCATACCTGACTGCCTACTTGGGACCTGCCCTCTCTGTCGTCCATACATGACTACCTACCAAGGACCTGCCTTCTATGGCGTCCATACATGACTACCTCCCAGGAACCTGCCATCATTGGCGTTCATACCTGACTACCTACCTTGGACCTGCCTTCCCTGGCGTCCCTGCATGACTACCTACCAGGGACCTGCCTTCCCTGGCGTCCATACATGACTAACTAAAAGGGACCTGCCTTACCTAGCGTCCATACACGACTTCCTACCAGTGACCTCCCTTCCCTGGCGACCATACATGATTACCTACGAGGGACTTGCCTTCTATGGCGTCCATACATGACTACCTACCAGGGACCTGCCTTACCTGCCGTATATACTTGACTGCCTACAATGGACCTGCCTTCCATGGCGTCCATTCATGACTTCCTGCCTGAGACCTACCTTCTTTGGCGTCCATTCATAACTACCTACCAGAGACCTGCCTTCCCTGGAGTCCATACCTGATTACCTACAGGGGCCCTGCCTTCCCTGGCGTCCATACATGACTACCTACCAGGGACCTTCCTTCCCTGGCGTCCATACATGACTACCTCCCAGGGACCTGCCATCATTGGCGTTCATACCTGACTACCTACCTTGGACCTGCCTTCCCTGGCGTCCCTGCATGACTACCTACCAGGGACCTGCCTTCCCTGGCGTCCATACATGACTACCTAAAAGGGACCTGCCTTACCTAGCGTCCATACACGACTTCCTACCAGTGACCTCCCTTCCCTGGCGACCATACATGATTACCTACGAGGGACTTGCCTTCTATGGCGTCCATACATGACTACCTACCAGGGACCTGCCTTACCTGCCGTATATACTTGACTGCCTACAATAGACCTGTTTTACCTGGCGTCTATACTTGACTGCCTACAATGGACCTGCCTTCCATGGCGTCCATTCATGACTTCCTGCCTGAGACCTACCTTCTTTGGCGTCCATTCATAACTACCTACCAGAGACCTGCCTTCCCTGGAGTCCATACCTGATTACCTACAAGGGACCTGCCTTCCCTGGCGTCCATACATGACTAAATGCCAGGGACCTATTTTCCCTGGAGTCCATACATGACTTCCTACCAGGGACCTGCCTTCCCTGGCGTCCATACCTGACTACCTACCAGGGACCTGCCTTCCCTGGCGTCCATACCTGACTACCTACCAGGGACCTGCCTTCCCTGGCGTCCATACCTGACTACCTGCCAGGGACCTGCCTTCCCTGGCGTCCATACCTTACTACCTACCAGGGACCTGCCTTCCCTAGCGTCCATACCTGACTACCTGCAAGGGACCTGCCTTCTCTGGCGTCCATACCTGACTACCTACTAGGGACCTGCCATCCCTGGCGTCCATACCTGACTGCCTACCAGGGACCTGCCTTCCCTGGCGTTCATACCTGACTACCTCCCATGGACCTGCCTTCCCTGGCGTCAATACATGACTACGTTCCAGGGACCTGCCTTTCCTGGCGTCTATACCTGACTACCTACCAGGGACCATGCATTAACTGGCGTCCATACATGACAAGCTATCAGGGACCTGCATTACCTGGCGTATATACTTGACTTCTTACCAGGGACCTGCCTTCCCTGGCGTACATACCTGACTTCCTACCAGGGACTTGCTCTCTATTGCGTGTATACCTGACTACCTGCCAGGGACCTGCCTTCCCTGGCGTCCATACCTGACTACCTACCAGGGACCTGCCTTCCCCAGCGTCCATACATGACTACCTACCAGGGTCCTGCCTTCCCTGGCGTCCATACCTTACTACCCACCAGGGACCTGCCTTCCCTGGCGTCCATACCTGACAACCTACCAGGGACCTGCCTTCCCTGGCGTCCATACCTGACTACCTACCAGGAACTTGCCTTCTATGGCGTCCATAAATGACAACCTACCAGGGACCTGCCTTATCTGGCGTCCATACTTGACTATCTACCAGTGACCTGCCTTCCCTAGCGTCCATACATGACTACCTACCAAGGACCTGCCTTCTATGGCGTCCATACCTGACTGCGTACTTGGGACCTGCCCTCTCTGGCGTCAATACCTGACTATCTACCAGGGACCCTCCTTCCCTGGCGTCCACACCTGTCTACCTACCAGGGATCTGCCTTCCCTGGCGTCCATACATGACTACCTACCAGGGACCTGCCTTCTATGGCGTCCATACCTGACTGCCTACTTGGGACCTGCCCTCTCTGTCGTCCATACATGACTACCTACCAAGGACCTGCCTTCTATGGCGTCCATACATGACTACCTCCCAGGAACCTGCCATCATTGGCGTTCATACCTGACTACCTACCTTGGACCTGCCTTCCCTGGCGTCCCTGCATGACTACCTACCAGGGATCTACCTTCCCTGGCGTCCTTTCCCGGGAATCCCTACCAGGGATTCCCCTTCCCTGGGTCTTTACCTGCCCTACCAGGGTTTCACCTCCCTGGCATCCATACAGACTACCTATGGGATCTCCTTCATTCGTCCATACCTACATTAAAAGGGGATTTACCCCCCCCTGCCTCCTACCTGACTACTAAAAAAATTTAACCTTCCCTGGCGCCCATACCTGACTACCTACCAGGGACCTGCCTTCCCTGGCGCCATACATGTTTGCTTACCAAGAACCTGCCTTCCCCGGCGCCCTTAAATGACTACCTCCCAAACCTGTCTTCCCTGGCGTCCAACCTGGCTACCTCCCCGGGACCTGCCCCCCCCCCCCTGGCGTCCATCCCTAAATTTCCTCAGGGGCTTCCCTTCCCGACCTCCACACCGACTACCTATCGGGGATTTTCCTTCCCGGGCGTCCTACAGCCCTTCCTACCGGCCTGCCTTCCTGGCCCAAATGATTTCCCCCTAGCGGGGCCCGCCTTCTTTGGCGTCCATTTCTGACACCTACCTGTCCTGCCTTCCCTGGCCCCATGCAGACTTCCTCCCGGGGCCCCTGCCCCCCGACGTCCATACTATACCTACCAGGGACCTGCCTTCCCGCGTCTTACTTCTGCCTACCGGGGACCACCCTTTCCCTGAGTCCATACCTGCTCCTACCAGGGACTTCCTTCTATGCTCTTTCCTCACTCCTACCGGAACTTCCCTTCCCCTGGCGTCCAACATACACCTCCCGGGGCCCTCCTTCCCCTTGGTAAATACTTTACTATTTTCCGGGGGGGCCCCCCTTTCCTGACGTTTTAACCCTGACTACAACCGGGGACCTCATTACCTGGAGCCCATACATGACTGCCTATCGGGGCCCCTATTTTCCCTGGCGTTATACTTGACTCCCTAACCAAACCCCTCCCCCCTTCCCCCTGGCGTCCATACCTAAACCCCTACCAGGATTTGCTTTCTATGGGTCCATACTGACTACCTCCCCACGACCTGCTTCCCTGCCCAACCCTGACAAACCTTCCGGGGACCTCCCTTCCCTGGCGTCCACATGACTCCCTAAAAGGACCTGCCTTACCTTGCGTCTAACTTGACTACCTACCGGGGGACCTCCCTTCGCTGGGTCCATACGGGACTATCTACCAGGGACTCCCTCCTAGACGTCCATACCAATCCCTACCAGGGACCTGCCTTTTCCGGCGTCCGTCCCTGATGCCTACCAGGGACCCCCTTCCCTGGGCCCATACCTGACTACCTACCAGAGACCTGCCTTGCGGGCGCCATTCATGATTTCCTCCCAGGATCTGCCTTCTTGGGTCCATTCATGACTACTCCCAGGGACCTCCCTTTCCCCGGGCGTCCATACATGACTAACCTACCGGGACCTGCCTTCACGGGCGTCCATACATGACTACCACCAAGACCTGCCTTTCCCGGGTGTCCATTCATGACTACCACCAGGGACTTTCCCTTAATTTTTCGTCCATCCCTGACTCCCTTCCAGGGCCCTCCTCCGGCTTCATCCTGACTACCTATCAGGACCTGCCTTCCCTGGCGTCCTTACCGACACCTACGGGGGACTTCCCTTCCCGGGCCCCATTCCTGAAACCTACCAGAGACCTCCTTCCCTCCCCCATTTTTGGGACTACCTCCCGGGGGCCTGTTTTTTTGGCTCCACACATGTTTTCCCACCCCGGAAACCTGCTTCTCTGGCTCCATACAAAATTTTCCTACCGGGCCCCCTTTCCCCTTTGCGTCCATACATACTACCTACCAGGGACTGCCTTCCCGGGCTCTATCTTGACTGCCTACCAGGGACCAGCCTTCCCTGGCCCCATACCGACTACCTTCCGGGGTTTGCTTTTTCTATGGCGTCCATACCTACTACCTACCGGGACCCCCTTTCCCTGGCGTCCAACATCTTCCTCCCACGGACCTGCCTTCTTTGCGTCCAAAAGCTACTTACCGGGGGCCTGCCTTCTATTTCGTCCATACCTGACTACCTACCGGGCCCTGCCTTACCTGGGCTTTATTTGACGCCTACCGGCCCCACCTTTCCCCGGGGCTCCATACTGACTCCTTCCAGGGCTTGCCTTCTAGGGCGTCCTACCTGACTACCTACCAGGGACCTTCCTTTCCCTCGCCCATACAGACTTCCTACCAGGGCCCCTCCTTTTTTGGCGTCCTACTACTATTTTCCGGGGGCCCCCCCTTTCTATTTTCGTCCTACCTGACTCCTCCCAAAGGGACCTGCCTTCCCTGCGTCCATACATGACTACCTACCGGGGACCGCCTTCTCGGGCGCCTACTTGATACCTACCAGGGACCCCCTTTCCCCTAGGTCCATACTTTATTCTACCTCGCGTCCTTCCTTGGCGCCCTTACTGAAAACCTCCCGGGGGACCTTCCCTTCTCGGGGCGACCATCATATCCTAAAAGGGGCCCTGCTTTCCCGGGCGTCCAACATACTACCTAAGGGGACCGCCTACCTTTTGCGTCTATACTTACTTCCTGCGAAGGGCCCTCCTTCCTTGGCTCCATACATGACTACGTCCAGAGACCTCCTTCGATGGCCCCCATACCTGATACCTCCCAAAGGGGCCCTGTCTTACCGGGGGCCCCCCATACCTGGACCTCCAGGACCTGCATCCCTGGCGCCATACCTACACCTACGAGGGGCCTCCCTTCCCTGACCTCCACCCTACTACCTACCGGGGGATTTCCTTCCCCTGATCCCCATGACAACCTCCGGGGACCTCCTTCTTTTGGCGTCCATTCTGACTACCTACCAGTGTCCTGCCTTCCCTCGTCCATGCATGACTTCCCCCCCAACCTCCTTCCTACGTCCATAATGACTACCTCCCGGGGACCTGCCTTCCCTGCCGTCATACTTGATTTCCCTCCCAGGACCAGCCTTCCCTACGCCATCCCCTGACACCTTCCAGGACTTCCCCTTCATGGCTCCATACCTACTACTACCAGGACTTCCCTTCCCGCGCCATACATACTCCTCCCAGGGGCCTCCTTTCCTGACGTTATACCTGACTACCGCCCAGGGACCTCCCTTTACCTGGAGCCATTTTTCCCCTTTCGGGGACCTACTTTTACCTGCTTTATACTTGATGCCTCCCAAACCCTGCCTCCCTGGCGTCCATCCCGACTCCCACCAGGGACCTCCCTTTCCCGGGCGTCCATACCTACCCTACCAGGACTTGCTTTCTATGGCTTCCATACTTGATCCCGCCAGGCCGATTTCCCTTTGGCTCCATCCTGACTACCTACCAGGGACCTCCCTTTCCCCTTGGGTCCATACTGACTCCCTCCCAAGGGCCCCTCCTTACCGGCTCTAAAACTTGACTACCTACCGGGGACCTGCCTTTCCCGGGCGTCCAAATGCACCCCGGGGGACATGGCTTTTAGGGCGTCGTACCTGACTACCTACCGGGACTTCCCTTTCCCCTGGCTTCCATACATGACATTACAGGGTTTGCCTCTATGCGTCCATACCAGCTACTCCCAGGGACCGCCTTCCCTGGCGTCCATCCTGACTACCTCCGGGGCCTCCCTTCCCTGGACCCCAAAATACTCCTAACAAAACCCCTGCCTTGTCTGGCGCCCATACATGACTTCCTGCCACGACCTGCCTTTTGTGGCGTCCTTTCATGACCTACCAGACCTGCCCCCCGGGCGTCCATGAATGACTACCTACCGGGATCCTCCCTTCACTGGCGCCAAACATGATACCTCCCAGGGACCTGCCTTCCATGGCGCCCATACATGACTACCTACCAGGGACTTTGCCTTCCCGGGTCTAACTTGACTCCCTACCGGGGAGCTCCCCCTGGCTCCATCCCGACTCCCTACAGGGCCTGCCTTCCCTGGGTCCTTCCCTGACAACCACCAGGGATTTCCCTTTTCCCGGCGCCCATTCCTGACAACCTCCAGAGACCCCTTCCCTGGCTCCATTTTTGACAACTACCGGGGACCTGCTTTTCCCGGCGCCACACATGCTTCCCCACCGGGACCTGCCTTCCCGGGCGTCTATACATTTCCTCCCAGGGACCTCCCTTTCCTTGGGCTCCATACAGATACCTACCAGGACCTGCCTTACCTGGCGCTTTTATTTTGACTGCCTCCCAGGACCAGCCTTCCCTGGGCCATCCCTGCTACCTCCAGGGACTGCCTTGAAAGGGCGCCAACCTGATACCTACCGGGGACCTGCCCCCCCCTGGCGACCATACATGACTTCCTGCATACCTCCCTTTCTTTGGCGTCCATACATGACTCTTCCAGGGCCCCTTTATTTCGCCCAAACCCGCTACCTCCCAAAGGGACCTGCCTTCCCGGCCCCCTAATGACTACCTCCCAGGGACCTGCCTTTTTTGTCGTCCATACTTGCACCTACCGGGGCCCCTCCCTTTCCCTACGCCCAACAGACTTCCTACCTGGGGCCCCTCCCTTTCCCTTTGGGCTCCATACAACAACCTACCGGGGACCTCTCTTCTCGGGCGACCTACTTGACTCCCTAAAAGGGGACCCCTTTCCCCGGCCCCCATACATATACCACTAGGCCCTCCCTTTTCGATGGCGCCCATAATGTTTTCCTACCGGGGACTTGCCTTCTAGGGCCCCAACCCTGACTACCTACCGGGGACCCCTTCCCTGGCTCCATACATGCACCCCGGGGGCCTGCCTTCCCTTGGTCATACATGACTATTTTCCAGGGGCCTCCTTTCCTGACGTCATACCTGACTACCAAACCAGGGACCTGCATCCCTGGATCCATCAGACTGCCTACCGGGGACCCCTTTTTTTGGCGCCCATTCAGACTCCCTCCCAGTGCCCTCCTTCCCCTCCATGCGACTTCCTACCCGGAACCCCCCTTCCCTGACGTCCATACATGATACCTCCAGGGCCCCTGCCTTCCCTTCCGTCTATACTTGACTGCCACCGGGGACCACCCCTTCTCTGACCCTACCTGAAAACCTTCCGGGGACTTGCTTCTATGGCGTCCATACCTGATCCCTCCGGGGACTTCCCTTCCCTGGCGTCCATAATGACTCCTACCAGGGGCCTGCCTTTCCTGACGTCAAACCGACAACCGACCGGGGGACCTGCATTCCCTATCCAAATGCTCCCTATCAGGGACCTATTTTACCTGGCGCTATACTTGAGCCACCAGAGACCTCCCTTTCCCCTGGCGTCCATCCTGACTACCTACCGGGGACTTGCTTTCTAGGCGTCCATACTTGACTACCTGCCACGACCTGACTTCCCTGGCCCCATACCTGATACCTACCAGGACCGCCTTCCCGGGCGTCCATCCCGACTACCTACCAGGGATTTGCTTTTTTGGCGTCCAATTGACTACCTGCCGCGACCTACTTCCCTGCGTCCATACCTGACTTACCGGGGACCTCCCTTCCCCGGGCCCTCCTACTGACTACCTACCAAGGACCGCCTTCCCTGGCGTCATACTTGACTACCTACCGGGGACCTGCCTTCCCCGGGCTCCATACAACTACCTACCGGGGGACAGGGCTTTTATGCGTGGGAAACCTATACCTCCCGGGGATTTCCCTTCCCTGGCGCCCATTATGACTATCTACCAGGGACTTCCCTTTAGAGTCCATACCAGACACCCCCGGGGACCTCCTTCCCGGGCGCCCCTACCTGACTACCTACCAGGGACCCCTTCCCGGGGGCCATCCCTGACAACCTAACGAACCTGCCTTTTCTGGGTCCATACATGTTTTCCTGCCAGCGACCTCCTTCTGGGGCGTCCTTTCTACTACCTACCGGGGACCTTCCTTCCCTGGCTCCTTTCAAAACACCTCCGGATCCCCCCTTCCGGGCTCCATACAACTACCTACCGGGGCCTGCCTTCCATGGCCCTAATGACTACCTCCGGGGACTTGCCTCCCTGGCCTATACTTGACTACCTACCGGGGGTCCCTCCCTGGCTCCATACCTGACTACCTATCAGGGACCTGCCTTCCCTGGCGTCCTTCCCTTTCTACCTACCAGGACGCCTTCCGGCGCCCTTCCTGACAACCTACCAAGACCTGCCTTCTCTGGCGCCCCCTTTTGACTACCTACCAGGGACCGCTTTCCCTGGCGTCCACACAGTTTCCTACCGGGCCCTCCCCCCTGGCGTCTATACAGACTTCCTACCGGGGACCTCCTTTCCCCTTGCGTCCATCTGACTCCACCAGGGACCGCCTCCCCCGGCGTCTATACTTGACTGCCTACCGGGGACCAGCCTTCCGGCGCCCCATACCTGATCCCTTCCAGGGACTTGTTTTATGCGCCATCCCCTTCACCTACCAGGGCCCCTCCTTCCCGGGCACCATCATGACCCCTTCTGGACCCCCTTTTTGGGGCTCCATACATGACACTTACCAGGGGCCGCCTTCTTTTCCCCAAACCCTGCCTACCTCCCAAAGGGCCCGCCTTCCCGGGTCCAACTTGACTACCCCCGGGGACCTCCTTTCTTGGCGTCCATCTTGACACCATCAGGGCCTGCCCCCCCTAGCGTCCATACATGACTTCCTCCTCGCCTCCTTCCTTGGCGTCCATACTGAAAACCCTCCCGGGGACCTCTTTCTCGGGCGACCATACTTACTCCCTCAAGGGACCTGCCCCCCGGGGGCCCCATACTAAATTACCTACAGGGATTGCCTTCTAGGGCGTCCATACTACTCCCTACCAGGGACTTCCCCCCCCTGGCGTCCATACATGACCCCTCCAGGGACCTGCCTTCCCTTTGCTCAATACAGACTATTTCCCCAGGGCCTGCTTTCCGACGTCTATACCTGATACCGACCAGGGACCTCATTACCGGGATCCTACATGACTTCCTTCAGGACCTGCTTTTTGGCGTCCTACCTCACTCCCTCCCAGGGTTGCTTTCTAGGGCTCCATACTTGACTACCTGCCAGCGACTGACCCCCCTGGCGCCTACCTGATACCTCCGGGCCCCTGCCTCCCTGCGCCATACAGAACCTACCAAGGACCTCCCATCCCTGGCTCTATACTACTCCCTACCTGGACCTGTTTTTCCCTGACGCCATAATACTACCTACCAGGGACAGGCTTTTATGGCTGGGTCCCTGACTACCTAATGGGGATTCCCCTTCTCTGGCGCCTTCTGATATCACCGGGGATTTGCCTTTTTATGACGTTCATACCAGACTACCTACCAGGGACCTCCTTCCCTGCGTCCATCCCGACTACCACCAGGACCTGCCTTCCCTGGAGCCCATCCCTGCTCCTACCAAGACCTGCCTTTCTGGCGTCCTACATGATTTCCTGCCAGCACCTAATTTTCCGTGGGTCCTTCATGAACCTCCCGGGACCCCCTTCCCGGGCTCCATGCTGACTACTCCCGGGGATCCTCCCTTCACTGGCGTCCATACATGACTACCTCCCGGGGGACCTCCTTTCCAGGCTCCATACATAAACTAGTCCCAGGGACGTCCCTTTCCCCCTGGCGCTATATTGCTCCCTACCGGGACTCCTGCCGGGCGTCCTACCTGAATACCTATGGGGGACCTGCCTTCCCCTGGCGCCTTTTCCTGACAACCTACCAGAGACCTCCCTTTCCCCGGGCGTCCATATTTGACTACCTACCGGGCCCCTGCTTTCCCTGGCGTCCACACATTCTTCCACCGGGGCCCCCCCCCCCCTGGCGTGTTACAGACTTCCTACCGGGGACCTGCCTTCCCTTGCGCCCATACATAACCTACCAGAACCTCCCTACCGCTCAAACTTGACTGCCTACCAGGGACCACCTTCCCTGGCGCATACCGGGCTACCACCAGGGCTTGCCTTTATGGCTCCATACCTACACCCCCAGGGATTTGCCTTCCCTGGCGTCCAACAGATTTCCTACCTGACGCCTTCTTTGGCGCCCATACATACTACTTACCAGACCCCCTTCTATTTTGTCCAACCCTGACTACCTACCGGGACCTCCTTCTCTGGCGTCCATACGGATCCCTAGGGGACCTTTCTCTGGCGCCCATACTTGACTACCTACCAGGATCGCCTTCCCTAACGTCCATACGGATTCCTCCCCGGGCCCTCCCTTTCCTTGGCGCCCATACTGACAACCTCCGGGGCCCTTTTCCCTTGCGCCCTACATGAGTCCCTAAAAGGGACCTGCCTTCCCTGGCGTCAATACATACTACCTTCCGGGGCCCTCCCTACCGGGGGTCTATACTTGATTTCCTCAAAGGCCCTCCCTTTCCCGTCGTCCAAAACATGCACGTCCCAGGACCTGCCTCGAGGTGCCCATACATGACTTCCTACCGGGGACGGCTTTCCCTGGCGTCCTACTGACTGCCTCCCGGGACCGGGCCTTCCTGACGCCATACATGACTACTACCACGGACCTCCTTACCTGGCGTCATACTTGACTACTCCCGGGGGACCTTTTTCCCCTGGCGTCCATACCTGCTACCTACCGGGGCCCTGCCTTCCCTGGCGCCCATACAGACTTCACCAGGGATCTGCCTTCTTTGGCGCCATTCTGACTACCTCCCATGTCCGCCTTCCCTGGCCCCGCATGACTTCCACCAGGGACCTCCCGTCCCTGCGTCCTACTTGACTAACCAGGGCCAGCCTTCCCTAAACTCCATAACCTGACTACCTACCAGGGATTCCCTTCTATGGCGTCCATCCCCTGACTACCTAACCGGATTTCCCTTTTCCCTGGCCCCCCCATACAGACTACCACCAGGGACCTGCCCCCTTCGCAATACAGACATTTTCCCCCGGGCCGCCTTTCCTGACATCTTACCTGCTCCGACCAGGGGCCTGCTTTTACCTGGACCATACATGACTGTATCGGGGACCTGCTTTACCGGCGTCCATCCTGACTACCTACCGGGGACCTGCCTTCTCTGGCGTCCATACCTGACTACCTACCGGGGCCCCTCCTTCTCTTCCCGTCCATACCTGACTCCCCACGGGGACCTCCTTTCCCCGCTGCCGTCCATACATGGCTACTTTCAGGGACTTGTCCTTATGGCGTCTATACCTGACTACCTACCGGGGACCCCCCTTCTTTGGCGTCCATAAAAGACTACCTACCAGGGACTTCCTTCTGTGTCGTCATACCATCCCTACTGGGGGCCCTTCCCCTCTCTGGCGCCCATCCTGACTATCTACCGGGGGACCTGCCTTCCCGGGCGTCCTATCTGCTACCTACCAGGGACTGCCTTCCTGGCGCCCATACATGCTCCCTCGGGGGGACCTGCCCCCCCCGATTTCATGCTGACTGCCTACCAGGGACCTGTTTCTAGGCGTCCTTAGCTACTCCTACCAGGGACCTCCCTTCCTTGGCGTCCTACATGCGCCTCCCGGGGACTTGCCTTTTGGCGCCCTACCATACCTACCAGGGACTTCCCTTTCTTTGGGTTCATCCCTGATACCTTCCGGGGACCTCCCTTCCCGGGGCGCCCATATTGATACCTCCCAGAGCCCTGCTTTCCCTGGCGTCTTACATGAGTCCCTACCAGGAACCTCCCTTTCCCGGGGTCCATACATGACTTCCTTCCGGGGACCTGCCTTCCCTGGCGTCCAACATATTACCTACCAGGGACCTGCCTTCCCTGCCCTCCATGCATGACTCCCTTTACCAGGAACCTCCCTTTCCCTGGCGTCCATACCTGTCTACAAAACAGGGACCTCCTTCTTTGGCGTCCATCCCTGACTACCTACCAGGGCCCTTTCCCTTCCCTGGAGCCCATACCTGACTACCTACCAGAGACCTGCCTTCCCGGGGTAAAATATATGACTACCTACGAGGGACCTGCCTTCCGTGGCGTCCATACATGACAAACCTACAGGGACCTACCTTCCCTGGCGTCCATACATGACAAACCTACCAGGGACCTGCCTTACCTGGCGTCCATAGCGGGACTACCTACCAGGGACCCTGCCTTTCTGGCGTCTATACTTGATTGCCTACCAGGACCAAGCCTTCTCTGGCGTCCATCCCTGACTACCTGCCTTTGGCCCTTCCCTTCAAATGGCGTCCATACCTTACTACCTGCCAGGGACGTCCCTTTCCCCTGGGTCCATAACTGACTACCTACCCGGGACTTTCCCTTCCCTGGCGTCCATGCATGACTACTTACCAGGGACCTGCCTTTCCATGGCGTCGAAAACCTAACTACCTATCAGGGACCTGCCTTCCCGCCTTCCATACATGACTACATACAGGGACCTCCTTCCCTGGCGTCATACATGCTACCTTCCAGGGACCTGCCTTACGTGGCGTCTATACTTGATTTGCCTCCCAGGGACCGGCCTTCCTTGGCGTCCATACCTGACTACCTACCAGGGACCTGCCTTCCCTGGCCGTCCATACCTGAGTACCTACAAGGGACCTGCTTCCCTGCTCCATGATTGACTAGCTACCAAGGACCTGCCTTCCCCGGCGTCCATACCTGACTCTCTTCCAGGAACTTGCCTTCATTGGCGTCCATACCTGACTACCTACCAGGGACCTGCCTTCCCTGGCGTCCATACATGACTACCTACCAGGGACCTGCCTTCCCTGGCGTCCATACATGACTACCTACCAGGGACCTCCCTTTCCCCTGGCGTCCATACCTAACTACAAACCAGGGATCTGCCTTCCCTGGCGTCATACATGATTAGCCACCAGGGACTTGCCTTCCTGGCGCCCAAATACATGATTAGCCACCAGGGACCTGCCTTCCCTGGCTTCCATGCATAATACCTTCCGGGGGACTGCTTCCCAAGAGGTAGCAACTAGCACACTCTTCTCTCTCTCTCTCAAAATTGTGAAACAATACAGTAATAAGTTTTATTCTTTTAAAACTAGAAAAGTTTAGCATTAGTTCACGCGAGAGATCAAAAGACATTTAAAGAGAAACAGATAAGAATAAAAAAAAGGAGTTGGTGGAGATACTGGGAGGTAACTAGCTGAGACAGTCAGACAAGCAAACAACTTACTTTAATTTAGTTAATAAGAGAGAAATATTACGTAGGAGGAAGCCGACACAACATCAACAGCATGACGTCAGAAGACAAACGTTGCCACGAAACTCAAAATACCAGCAAAGCATGTGTCTCATCCACCGAGAGATGCATTTACACCTCCGTCACTGGGGGACGCAAGACTCGTCATGAGAGCGGACATAAAAGAAGAAGTAGATGTTTAGAAGCGGCTGCCAAACAGCACACAATGTACAGCAGGAGAAAATCAAGTTGCTATTATCATTTTTAAATTAATCTTGCGTGTACAATTTTTCAGGCTGGTGAGCAGGTGATATTCCATTTTCCTCCCCAACTGTGACATCCTCACTTTCATCCCTTTTACTTTCACCTAATTTTCATAATCTTCCCCGCATATCAATTATATACAATCTTACTGCAAACCTATGATCTGAAACCAAATTCACTCACCCTTTAAAATCACCATAACCCTTTTAGGAGCATCTTCATGTGTGATATACGTCTAAATACATAAGCACAATCCATTATTTGAGAAAGAGAAGGAATGAGCATCATGCTCTATACAACACAGCCTCTTCAGCTGAACTAAACAAGATTCGACACATTTATGACAAGAAACACGCAAGCAATTCAGCGGATATAAGAAGGTAACAATGGAAGAAAAACACTAATAAAAATTGCATGGGATAACTTACGGATCAAAATTCTGAAATGAGGAACTTTCGTTTCTGATTGTATTTTGGCGCTTGAAAAATGATCGGGATTTTTGTGTTGTGGCCCAGAAATGAGAGAACGTGTCATGGTGGGACAGGGACGAGGAGAAAGAGGAGGTGAAAAGGGATGTGCAAAAGAAGAGAAAATATGAGGGTGGAGGGAAAGAAAGGTGAAGAAAAGACGTGTTACCCGAATGTGATTTTTGCAATATATGCGTGTATTCTAAAC
>NW_026470355.1:0-12119 GCF_026875155.1 Cherax quadricarinatus | reverse complement strand
GTAGTTGTGGGTGGTAGTGGTGGGGGTTTGGTAATGGGATGGTAGGGGGAAAGGTGGTGGGGAATGGTGGTAGGGGCGAGGGTTTTGGTAGGGGTTTGTAGGGTGGTGATGGTGGATAGGGTTGGTGGTAGTGGTGATGGTGGTATTGGGGAA
This sequence comes from Cherax quadricarinatus, assembly GCF_026875155.1. NCBI lineage: Eukaryota > Metazoa > Arthropoda > Malacostraca > Decapoda > Parastacidae > Cherax > Cherax quadricarinatus. The sequence goes on along the minus strand of NW_026470355.1, from coordinate 11,966 downwards.
GAGTGGTAGTTGTGATGGGGGTAGTGGTGATGGTGGAAGTGGTGATGATGACAGTTTGTAGTGGAGATGGTGGTAGTGGTGATGGTGGTAGTGGGATGGTGGTAGTGGTGTGGTGGTATTGGGGAGAGGGGTAGTTGTGATGGTGGTATGGTGATGGTAGTAGTTATGGTGGTAATGTGATGATGAAGTGGTAGTGGAGATGGTGGTAGTGGTGACGGTATTGGTAGTGGAAATGGTTGTATGGTGATGGTGGTATTTGGGATGGTGGATAGTGGTGATGGCGGTATTTGGGATGGTGGTATTTGGTGATGGTGGTAGTGGTAGTGGTGATGGTGTATGTAGTGGAGATGGTGATGGTGGTAGGGGTGTGGTGGTAGTGGTGATGGTGGTAGTGGTGATGGTGGTAGTGGCGATGGTGGTAGTGCTGACGGTGGTAGTGGTGATAGTGGAGTGGTGATGATGGTAGTGGTGATGGTAGTGGTGACGTTGGTAGTGGTGACAGTGGTAGTGGTGATGGTGATAGTGGTTATGGTGGTATTGGTGATGGTGGTATGTTATCGGAGATGGTAATAGTGGTGATGGTGGTAGGGTGATGGTGGTTTGGTAATGGAGATGGTAGTGGTGGTGGTAGTAGAGATGGTGGTAGTGGCGATGGTGATATTGGTAGTGGAGATTGTGGGAGTGGTGCGTGGTAAAAGGGTTGGTGGTAGTGGTGATGGTGGAATTCGGGAGAGTGGTAAGTTGTGTTTGGTGGTACTTGTGATGGTGGTAGTGGTGATGGTAGTAGTGGAGATGGTGTAGTGGTGATGGTGGTAGTGGTGATGGTGGTTTTGGGTAGTGGAAATGGTTTTTAGTGGGTGATGGTGGTATTTATGATGGTGGTAGTGGTGTGATGGTAGTGGTGATGGTGATATTAGTAAGGGAGATGGTGATGTGGTAGTGGTGATGGTGGTAGTGGAGATGGTGGTAGTGGTGATGGTGGTAGTGGTGATTGTGGAATTGGTAGGGGAGTTGGTGGTAGTGGTGATGGTGGTATTTGGGGGTGGTATTGGTGTGGAATGGTGGTAGTCGTATGGTGGTATTCGGGATGGTGGTAGTGGTGATGGTGGTAGTGGTGATGGTGGTATTGGAGATGTGGCAATGGTATTGGAGATGGGGATAGTGGGATGGGGGAAAGTAGTGGTAATGAGGATGGGGGTTTAGTGGTTGTGGTTTTTGGGGAAAAAGGGGATAGGGGGGATGGTGTGGTAGATACTGGTATTGGGATGGGGGTTTTTTGGTGATGGAGGTATTGCGGGATGGTGGAAGGGGTGATGATAGTAGAGGTGTTGGTGCTAGTGGTGTTGGTGGTAGTCGTGATGGTGGTGGTGGTAGTGGTGACGGTGGTAGTGGAGATGGTGGTAGTGGTAAACGGTGGCAGGATTGATGGTGGTAGTGGTGAAGGTGGTAGTGGTGATGGCGTGTAGTGGTGACGGTGGTAGTTTTGACGGTGGTAGTGGTACGGTGGAGAGGTGACGGTGGCAGTGGTGATGGTGGTAGTGGTGATGGTGGTAGTGGTGATGGTGGTAGTCGTGATGGTGGTGGTGGTAGTGGTGACGGTGGTAGTATAGATGGTGGTAGTGGTGCCGGTGGTAGTAGTGATGGTGGTAGTGGTGATGGTGGTAGTGGTGATGGCGTTAGTGGAGGACGGTGGTAGTTTTGACGGTGGAAGTGGTGACGGTGGGTAATGGTGATGGTGGTAGTGTTGATAGTGGTGTGGTGATGGTGGTAATTGTGTGGTGGTAGTGGTGATGGTGGTAGTGGTGACGGGGGTTGTAGTGACGGAGGTAGTGGTGAGGGTGGTAGTGGTGATGGTGGTATTTGGTGATGGAGGTAGTGGTGACGGTGGTAGTGGTGATGGAGGTAGTGGTGATGATGGTAGTGGTGAGGGTTTTGTAGGGGTTTGACGGTGGTAGTGGTGATCGTGGTAGTGGTGATGGTGGTAGTGGTGATGGTGTTAGTGGTCATGGTGGTAGTGGTTATGGTGGTAGTGGTGACGGTGGTAGTGGTGATGGTGGTAGTGGTGATGGTAGTGGTATGGGGTAGTGGTGATGGTGGTAGTGGTGACGATGGTACTTGTGACGGGGGTAGTGGTGATGGTGGTAGTGGTGATGGTGGTAGTGGTGATGGTGGTAGTAGTGACGGTGGTAGTGGTGATGGTCTAGTGGGGGACGGTGGTAGTGGTGACGGTGGTAGTGGGGGACGGTGGTAGTGGTGGACGGTGGTAGTGGTGAGGGTGGTAGGGGTGATGGTGGTAGTGGTGAGGGTGGTAGAGGTGACGGGGGACAGTGGTGATGGTGGTAGTGGTGACGGTGGTAGGGGTGTGGTGGTAGTGGTGATGGTGGTAGTGGTAATGGTGGTAGTGGTGATGGTGGTAGTGGTGATGGTGGTAGTGGCGATGGTGGTAGTGGTGACGATGGTAGTGGTGATCGTGGTAGTGGTGACGGTGGTTCTGGTGACGGGGGTTAGTGGTGATGGTGGTAGTGGTGGGGGTGGTTGTATTTGGATAGTGGTAGTGGTGAGGGTTTTGTAGTTTTGACGATGGTAGTGGTGATGGTGGTAGTGGTGATGGTGGTAGTGGTGACGGTGGTAGTGGTGACGGTGGTAGTGGTGACGGTGGTAGTGGTGACGGTGGTACTGGTGACGGTGATAGTGGTGATGGTGATAGTGGTGACGGTGGTAGTGGTGATGGTTGTGGTGGTGACGGTGGTAGTGGTGACGGTGGTAGTGGTGATTGTGGTAGTGGTGATGGTGGTAGTGGTGATGTGGTAGTGGTGATGGTGGTGTGGTGATGGTGGTAGTGATGGTGGTAGTGGTGGGGTGGTGCTGGTGACAGTGGTAGTGGTGATGGTGGTAGTGGTGACGGTGGTAGTGGTGATAGTCGTAGTGGTGATGGTTGTAGTGGTGACGGTGGTAGTGGTGACGGTGGTAGTGGTGATGGTGGTAGTGGTGATGGTGGTAGTGGGGGATGGTGGTAGTGGTTATGGTAGTGGTGACGGTGATAGTGGTGATGGTGGTAGTGGTGATTGTGGTAGTGGTGACGGTGGTTAGTGGTGATGGCGGAAAGTGGTGATGGTGGTAGTGGTGATGGTGGTAGTGGTGATGGTGGTAGTGGTGATGGTGGTGTGGTGATGGTGGGTAGTGGGGGATTGTGGTAGTGGTGACGGTGGGTAGTGGTGATGGTGGTAGTGGTGATGGTGTGATGATGGTAGTGGGGGACGGTGGTTGTGGTGACAGTGGTAGTGGTGATGGTGGTAGTGATGGTTGTAGTGGTGACGGTGGTAGTGGTGTGGTGGTAGTGGTATGGTGGTATTGGTGATGGTGGTAGTGGTGACGGTGGTAGTGGTGATGGTGGTTTTGGTATCGGATATGGTAATTGTGGTGATGGTGGTAGTGGTGATGGTGGTTTTTGGTAATGGAGATTGTGGGGGGTGTGATGGTGGTAAAAGGGTTTGTGGTTATTTGTGTGGTGGATTGGGGAGAGTGGTAGTTTTGATGGTGGTAGTGGTGATGGGGGGTAGTGGTGATGGTAGTGGTTATGGTGGTAAGGTGATGATGATAGTGGTAGTGGAGAGGGTTTGGTAGTGGTGATGGTGGAAGTGGAGATGGTGGTAGTGGTGATGGTGGTAGTGGAGAGGGGTGGTAGTGGCGATGGTGATTTTGGAATTTGAGTTTGTGGGGTGTTGATGGTGGTATAAGGGTTTGTGGTGTAGTGATGGTGGAATTGGGGAGAGTGGTAGTTTTGATGGTGGTAGTGGTGATGGTGGTAGTGGTGATGGTAGTGGTTATGGTAGGTAATGGTGATGATGATAGGGGTTTAGTGGAGATGGTGGTAGGGGTTTGATGGTGGTAGTGGAGATGGTGGTAGTGGTGATGGTTGGTAGTGGTGAAGGTGGTTAGTGGTGATGGTGGTATTGGTGTGGAGAGGGGTTGTGTGCTGATGGTGGTATTTGGGATGGTGATAGTGGTGATGGTATCCATTCGCTGCCTGACCACGGTAGAGTGCGGTTGTGCTCTGCCCCCTCTGTTGTTTCAGGCGAGCTACACCAGTTCGTCAACAGTCATTGAGTAGTGAGGGACGTGTGCTGCTCATTTTCCAACATGGCGCGCATAGCAACAGGCGCATCAACACTGTTTGCGTTGAGTTGCCCCGGGGGGCTGTCACGGGAGCCACGATGGATTTGTTACTACCGGCGATTATCCGTGATACCTACGGTATCGCAAATGAAGAGATATGTGGTGTAGCACTTAATGGGACGACACGGATTTTCGTTAAAATTTGACGTCAGCAAATGTCTACGAAGCAGTGGTGGATAAGTATCAAGAGACCATTATAGCCGTCAATTCAGCTGTTTCAGTACGTCTTCATGATGTATCAAGATATACACATGGGTAAAAATCAAGAATGTGCCTTTTGAAGCGACTGATTTTTTTTATAAAAGATGAACTACGTAATTATGGTAGGGTTTTCATATGGCCTCTGCAGGTCGGTGGGCCGCTGGACCTTATGCTGAAGTTTGGAGGGAACATATTCAGTCAAATGACCTTACCCCACCCATACCGTCCTATATTATGTTGCAAGCATTTCGAACTCAAGTATATGTGACATATGCGGGGCAACGTCGTACGTGTCGGCTGTGTGGGTCGTATGACCACTTTGCGGCACAGTGTGGTAGCGTCGTGGGAATCTCCAAATATCGCAACAGCAAAAACCGGAAGAAGTCGAGGAAGTTGAGGGACGAGAACAGTCTTATGCTCACCGTCTCGACAACGGACATCTTGGAGGGGAAGGGGTTTAGAAAAAGCGCAGGGAAGCTTTGGAGGATGCAAAACAGCGAGAAGAATCACCGTCACTGGACATAAATAAAGTATTGGAAGGACTCTGCCCATATGGGGGAAGGGATGTAGCGGCCGTCTTTTAGTGAGGCACTGGATGTTTTGTTAGACGAGTCGATCGTCAACCATGTGGAGGATCCAGGTGCATTTTGGGATCGGTTGACTCATGGTTGAGGCGACGGATGGAAGCATTGGTCTGTGAGTCGCAGGGTTTATGACGGTTAAATGTAGCAGAAGGGGAGGTGCATCACGATAGTACTAAAGAAATTTCCCAATGCAGGTGGAGGGTAGGACGCGGAAAGCGAACTGCGACCCCATCAGACTCAGACGACGTGGCTTACTCCTGCCCAAAGGGCCCAGGAAAAAGTCTTGGGCGGATGTACAGAGGACGGGGAAACAGGGAATCCACGAAACAAGGGTTTATCAAGGTGGTTCCCAAAAAAGGGGGGGAGGGATAGAGGTGGTGTAAAATGTATAAGTGAAAAGTCTATACCTAGAACGAAAGGAAAACCCCATTAATTGACTTTAAGTTTTGACAATAAATATTAACGGTTTGAGATCTTGAGCGGAAGCGAAAGTGGTTTAATGAATTTTTGGTGCGTCTAGATGTGGATGTGGTATTTATCCAAGAACACAATTACAGAATTGGATATGAGTTAGAAATGGATGGTTATGATGTGTATATGGAATATGCGACGAGGTTAAAGGAGGCGTGCCATTTGGTAAGGAAAATACCCCGTTTGTAGTAGCCATAGTGAAAGGGGGGAGGGGAGGTGATTAGGGGGGGGATGGTTTATGGGTAGGCACACATAAGTTTTGTATGTGTATAGGGGCCCGGCCGAGGGAGATGTACGACTTAAACTCATTTTGTACAAGATGTATTAGGTATATTATCTACGTAGTTTACCAAATGTAGCGATAATAGGGGGCGATGGAATTGTGTAATACGACGAAAAGATGTGGACCCTCGAGGAGCAGGTTGTTGCTTGGGATTCCTGGGAGATTTTTTGACGGTGTGGGTTTAATGGATGTGTGTGGGGGGGGTGGCATGGTGGGCATACTTTTATTAGACGAGTTTATGCGGCGAGATTGGATAGAATGTAACGTGTCTAGTGCGGTTACAGTGCGGAGAGTAAATGTGATAAATGTGGTTTTTGGATCATAGAGGAGTTGTAAGGATGTAGATATTGGGGGTTTGTGCCTAAGAAGGGGTCATCTTTTTGGAAATTAAATGTAAAGTTATTGAAGAGGGAGGAAAGTCTTTTGTCTTTTGGGCATATGTGGGAAACGCCTTGTGGGTTGAAGCCCCTAGAGATGTGGAGTTGGTTAATGGTGGGAAACGTAGCCAAAAAGAAAAATTTAAAGGAATATTATATTAGTCAAGGAGTGAGATATAGTCAGTTACAATACGGTTTCCAACGATATTTAGAGGGGCAGTTGCGCACTGCTATGTACAGCGAATGCTAATTATCTGTTTAGAAATTGAAAGAATTAAGGGGGCAACTACAAAATTTACAAAACAAAAGGTTTGATGGGGAAAAGGCTTAAGGGTGGAATCGAAGAGTTTTGTGGGGAGATGGGCCCGTCGGCGTGTGTGTTGAGGAATCAACACGGGACGTCGCAAAGCAATGGAGTTAATGGGGTTGAATGTTCAGGTAGGTATGCGGGGGTTTATAGAGTGAATCAGGAGTTGACGACGACGGAGGGTATGAGTGGGTATATAGATGCATGGGTTAAATTGAAAACGCAAAGTGTTGGAATAAGTGAAATTGCATTGCAGTCAATGGGTAGGTTTGTGCAGTGTGAGCTGGAGGAGCATGATCGTTTGATGTTGGGAGGGCCGATAACGGAGTGTGAGACTTGGGGGCTTTATCTGGGGCGCAATTGGGTAAGGCGCCAGGAATTGATGGGTTGCCAGCGACTTTTATCTTAAAAAATTGGAACGTTTTAAAGGGGTTTTGGTAAGTTTATTCAATATAAAAGAAAATGGGGTTTTTTGGGGAACAACCCAAAAGGGTTGGCTGTGGTCGTCCTAGTTCCTAAAGGCGAGCCATTAACGGTTAAAGATTATCGTGCAATTCCCTTATTATGTGGTGACTATAAAATTTTTGGAAGGATTTGGCAACAGAATAAAAAAAATCCTGGGCAGAGTGATTGACAAGGGACAATATGGGGGGCCGGGCAGGTCTATGTATGAAGGTCACGGTATGATTAGAAGTTTTATTTAAGAAAGAGTAAGATTAGGAAGGGGGGGGTATTGGCTATAGATTGGGAGGCGGCATATGATAGTGTGGAAGGGAGACGCTATGGAAGATCATGAGATGGCAGGGGTTTGGTGCGGAATTATATCATGGGCCAAATTAATGTATCAGGAGGCAACCTTGCGTGTGCAGGTGAATGGGAGGTTGGGAGATCGAATTCAGATGGGGAAAGGGGGGTTTGCGTCAAGGTTGTCCCTTTCACAAATTTTTTTGCTTGTTTTCAAGATCCCTTTTTTAGAGGGATAAGGGTTTTATTGGAAGCAAAGGGGATGGGGGAATGTAAGGGATGGGGGGAGCGGGCTTGTTGGATATGTCGACGATACGACGATTTTGGTGAGAGAAACATGGATTTGATTGGGTAGAAACGTTAGTGAAGTTTTTGAAAAAGGGTACTGGCATGACGATCAACATGGGGAAAACAAAGTATATGAATCTTGGAAAAGGGTCACGTGAGGACGGAATGGTTGCTGAAAGGTGGGAAAGGGTGGACCAAATAAAGATATGTGGGATCGTTTATGTAAATGATTTCAGTTAGCAAGCAAATAAATTCCGTGCGTATCGTTGACAGTGTTCTGAAGCGCCTCAGTGGTTTAAGAGCTGCTAATTTAAGTTTGCAACAAAGGGTGATTACAACGAAGTGCTATTATATAGTAAACTATGGCATGTTACGGTTAAAATTTCCCATACTTCGTTGTGAGTTAAAAAGGCTACAAAAAAAGTGTTTTAGATTCATTTGGGGAACAGGGAGCGAATGGTTAAGTTGAGCGGTTGTCACACTCCGGTTGGCCCTGGAGGGCTGGGTCTTATAGATGTCGAAAAGAGGATAATAAGTATGTATTTAAAACATAGTTATAAGGGGAGGGAGGGGTGAAAGGAGACGGTCTTCATAGGATACATCAGGATATGCGCGGTGGTGGGGGGGTAGGGAGTTCATGATAGGTGAGGCAATGTTACGGGTATTTTTAAACGTGAGGGATCCTTTACATATTAAATTGAGAAATCTTGATAGGGCAGATGGTTTAAAGGGTTGGTAGCGGCGGTAGAAGGAGTATATCCGATGTATGATTGGCGTAATATTTGGGGGCGTTTAAACAAATTGCGTTTAAAACCTAAAGTCAGAGAAGTTAAAGTATAGATTTTTACATGGGGAAAATTGCCGTAGGAATGGTTTTATTCTATAAGAGAATACGAGAGGATGGGGAATGCCCAAAGGGTTGTGGAGGATTGGCCGACTATTTATTTAAAGGTGTATTTTTGCGATTGTATTGAACTATAAAGGGTTGGATGGGTAAGGTTTTAAGGTTAGGGGGGGGGGGGGGGTTTACAGGTCTTGAGGGTTTTAAGTTTAGATATAACTGGGGTGAATAAAAGGGTTGAGAATGCGATTGGGTATTTGATTCGGATTATATATACATTTATGTGGGCTATGGGGAGGCGGACGTGCGTGCAAGAATTAATGCGTTGGCCCGCAAACTTTTTTTTAGGACACAGTGTAGGAATAAAGGGGTGTATGGAGGGGATGGGAGAGAGATTTTAGTGAGGGTTATCGAAATTTCACATTAAGGGATTTATGGGATTTGCAAATGGGTAAGGGGACACACGGGCTATTTTCCTAGACTTGGGTGTGAGCATGGAGTGCTGTTTATAAGGATGTATAATTTAGTTTTGATTTTCTATGGGCAATATGGTTATTGCCCCCAGGGTTTCAGGAAATTAAAAATTATTATTTAGAAATGTGTTGTACTACGATTGCATATTATATTTTCATGCATTAATCATTTCAAGGACTTTATGATGAAAATTTTCAATGACTCAAATATGTTATAGGTGTCTTTAATGATTTTGATTCAAGTGTAATGTTTATAAAAAAAAAAAAAGTTTTTCCTAGCATAAGCTACTGGTTCTTATTTTGTTATATTTTATGCTGTGTTAGTGTGCTTTTCAGTAATATTATATTACATGTAACTAGTTGCATCATTTTTTATTAGTTCCGCTGAGATGTAAAATTTCACATCGTAGTTTTGTTTTGTTATATTGGATGTTTTTATTGTGACTTTTAGTATTATCCCGTTTCCTTCTTTGTATCCTAAATACCTATGTATGTTAAGATCTTGTGATAATCGCCTAAATTAATGTTTGAGTATCATGGTGCTCTGTTAAGCACCTGAGATCTTAGATTTAGTCTGACATACGTGTGTGTTGACAGGCAGAAACCTCCCTTGTGTGTTGTGTATGTGTGTCATTGTGCGTTTTTTAGTTTTTTTTTTTATATCTCTTGTTTTATTGTCAAACTTTTTAATTTCCAGTGTTTGAGTTTTGTATAAGTAACCTTGTTAGAGATGTTCTTTAACAAATAAAACAATATCACTGTAATGTATAATGTTGAGTGTGAGTGTGTATATTCACTGTAATATACGGTGTGTTGTGTGTGAGAGTGTATTACCATTGTAATATACAGTGTGTTGGGTGTGTGTGTATACCACTGTACAGTATGGTATCAATATTCAGGGGCGGGTTTAAGGGTTGGGAAAAATTCTAGTGCAGTAGCTTTTGTCGTGTATCTTTTAATATATTTCTGCTATTTGTATCGCACTGTTTTAAATAAAATATAAAAAAAAAAAAAGTGGTGATGGTGGTATTTGGGATGGTGGTAGTGGTGATGGTGGTAGTGGTAGTGGTGATGGTGATATTAGTAGTGGAGATGGTGACGGTGGTAGTGGTGATGGTGGTAGTGGAGATGGTTTTAGTGGTGATGGTGGTAGTGGTGATGGTGGTTGTTGCGGCCCCCTGCCAAACTAGCGGTTAAATAGTTAACCTGCCGGCCGGCAGTACCACTGGGTACGTCATCAAACCCAATGTGGGGACTGCTGAGCCGGCCTTAGAGCAGTAAGAGCCTGAGTGCCTCACGGTACACACCTAAGCAGTAGGTACCTGACCACCGAAGGGTACACGTCTACTGGCTTTAGTAACAGTATGTACCAGAGCGCCTCGCTGTACAACCTAAGCAGTAGGTACCCGACCACGAAGGGTACACGTCTACTGGCTTTTGTAACCAGTATGTACCCGAGGCGCCTCGCTGTACCACCTAAGCAGTAGGTACCTGACCACCGAAGGGTACACGTCTACTGGCTTTTGTAACAGTATGTACCAGAGCGCCTCGCTGTACACACCTAAGCAGTGGTACCTGACCACCGATGGGTACACGTCTACTGGCTTTAGAATATTTGTACCTGAGCGCCTCGCTGTACACACCTAAAACAGTAGGTACCTGACCACCGAAGGGGTACACGTTACTGGCTTCAACATTAAAGTACCTGAACTCCCCAGGGTACAACGTCTATGCAGTAGGTACCTGACCACCGAATCGTACCTATTACTGGCGTTAGAAAAACCGCTCACCGCAGCTCACGAGTCTGTTGGCCTCAGTTACTTGACGGCCGCATTCAGTGAGCTTGCAGCATGGTGTTCGGCTAGCGGTGTGTCAACCGCCTTTGGAGAGAGGATTTACTGGACTACGGTGATGTCTGTGGACTCACCGTCTACGTTGATCAACTGTGGGCCGGAGTCGTCAGATGCTGTTTAGTGGGACATTACATGAAGAAAAGGTTGGAGTGTTACACTGAACTGGGCCAGGACGTAGTGTGACACTGAGGGACGTACGATGGAGTGGAACACTGAGATATGCACAGGACCGTAGTGGAACACTGAGATGAAAAGGGTGTCGTGGGACACTGAAGATGGCCTGGTTGTAGTGTACACTGAACAGTGTCGTGTGACTGACTTCGTGTCGTTGAGAGGCAGTTGATTGTAATTTATTATTATAAAAATGTTATTTATAATTTATTGTTTTAGCATAGAGATATATATATATAGTGACAGTAGTGTCAAGAGTTGTACCCTGTGTAGGGTTATTAATTATATTTTAGTAAAATGCTAATTATAATTTATTATAGTAACATGTACATATTATTATTATATCATAGTTCAAATACCTCTAGACCAAAGATAGTTGATTTTTATATATTAAAGATTAATTTATATTAATGTGTGTATTTATGTATCCCGAACTCTTTATTACAAAAGGAGTAAATCTTACCATCTTCTTTTAAAAATTACTTTTTTTGTAATAGTGGTAGTTGTGATTGTGGTTATTACAACCCAGGATTCCAAATGGCCTGTTACCCCGGGTGTCATGGGAGCAAATAAACACAGTAGAAAAAGTTTAGACTTATATTATCCTTCACCAGTTTAGAATAGCAATATGTACACTATGTACAGTGATAAGTATAGTGCACTCCACGGCAAGCAAAGCAGAAATAGAAACCACAAGATAGCAGACCGTGCTTCAACCAGCTCTAGAATGGGAATGACAAGGGCAGACAGGAGAGCGTTACCCACATAACCTCTGCGATTGCCAAAACCATCTTCTTATTGGCTTAGAACCTGGTCACTTAGTTGAACGACGGGGCCCATCTCAACTTTAGCAACTGGTTCGCTGGTTGGGGGAGATAGCTGTAAATGAGGGTGTGTACATGCGCCGGAATAAAGGTTACGTACTCTTTGCATGCCACACCCCCACCCGAGAAGGTCAGGATTAGGCTGCCACCTCCAGGGTGGTAACCGTGCCGCCATGGCACAAAATAATGGGACGCCTTTCCTTCCCACTATCCAACTTTAGATAGAGCTCAGCTTTTCTTGTGACCAAAAGCCAAACCCTAAACTTATAGAAGCAACGGCTTCAACAGCTAGAATGGTCCAAAGAAAGGCGGAAGGTAGGCCGCCCCATAAAAACCCCCCCAAAAACCTTTTAAGAGCCTGGAAAAGTGAAAA
>NW_026470354.1:0-12825 GCF_026875155.1 Cherax quadricarinatus | reverse complement strand
ACCCGAAGGGCCCTAAAAGCCTCCGAAGCTTTATCATTGAACCCTGCTCTGCAGGAATGACTAATAAATGGGTAAACTCACAATACAAAAAATTGTTTATTACTATTGTTCTATAATACATATATACAGTAGGGCCTCCCTTATACGGCAGGTTAGGTTCCAGGCTACCGCCGTAAAGCACAAATCGCCATGAAGTGGAACACCCTTTTTTTTCCACTTATAAATGCATGTAAATACTAGATAACAAGTTTACACTAACATATATTAAGTTAGCAATAGAACTAGGCATTAAAAAACGATAAAAAAGTAAGATACACTCATTACTTACCTTAAAATATTTGTAGTCTTAATCTAGGGTGAGATGAGTAGTATGTATGGTAGTCAGCCAGGCTACCATACCAGGCCACCCCACCCACACATAATATTCTATGACATTTAACCGTTTCAGGGTTGGTGCCATACTAGTACGGCTTGCATGCCAGGGCTGGCGCCATACTAGTATGCATAAATTCTAGCGCCTTAAAATAAAAATAAATAAATAAATAAAGTTTATTTCTTTGTAGAGGTTACAATGTGTAATTACAATTTTGATTTGCTAAGTACAAAGATAGCCACTATCATGCCGAGGCACACAGCACACAGCGCATAATGAGAAAAAACCCGACTGTGTTTTTGCTTTAAAACAGTGACTTTGCAGTGTATTTTCAAATGCTATTTATGGTTGTATTCTAGTTTTCCTGGTCTCATTTTATAGAATGGTAGACATATTACAGAAAGTGAGATGATTTTGATTGGTTTCACAATGAAAAGTACCTTCAAATTGAGCTCAAAGTAGCAGAAATATTCGATTTTTGCTAAAGTTCAAAAGTAAACAAATCATGCTACGCATCCAATACACATCAACTGGTGAGTCTAATATTCTTTCACAAGTGTGCTGATATTATTTATACCATTTCTACACTAATGCAGTAGTCTGCATAACAGTAAATCTTCTATTTTTTGTGAGAATAAAAATTCAAAGTGGAAAGCAAAAGAAATGTAAGAGAGGCCTGGGGACATGACTAATGAACAGAAATAATGTTATTTTAGCACCAGGAATGTCTGTCTTGTTTATTCTGGACCTTATTTAGAAATTGGCATCTTTTGAAATTTATGTGAAATTGGCAAAATTGCCAATTTCTGACCACTTTATTGGATAGTTGAAATCGGTAGGGTAGTTTCTTGTACTCATTCGATAAAAAAAATAGAGTTGTAGTGAAATAGTTATATTTTTTGTCAACTGGTACATTGGAATTGGCCGAAAATAGGGCTCAAGGTGGGCAAAATCGCCGATGCATAAACATCGTCGAGAACGCTAACTTCGCGAGAGCATAATTCCATAATTTTTTCATCAAATTTCATACTTTTGGTGTCATTATGATTGGGAAAAGATTATTATTTCATAAGATTTTTTTTTTTTTTTTTTTTTTTTTTTTTTTTTTGAAAAATTTTCCCACCCTGAGAACAATTTTTGGAGGGGGGCCCTTTGCCAACCCTGAAAGGGTTGAACCCCAAAGCGATAAAATGCATATACATTTCACCCCAATTACTTTTTTAAAAATTTTTATTTTGTGGGGTTTTTAAAATGTTAAAGGTGGCAAAGGGTAAATAGCATTTTTTGTAAGAAATCAAGTGTGAGGGTTTTATAGAAAGCCACCAGGCTACCATCCCAGGCCATTCCCCCCACACAAAAATTCTTTTGACTTTTAAGCATCCCAGAGTGATGAAATGCATATACGGGGAAACCCCTAAAAAAATAAAAACTTAATCCCGTTCCCAGGAGCTATTTTCTAAATTCAAAAAGTCAAAAAATTTCGAAGCAATTTTCCCAAAAAAAATTTTAATAAAATAAAATTAATTTTTCCCAAAAACCCCAAAAAAATATTCACTAAAAAAAATTTAATTTTTAACAGAGATTAATTCAGTTTTTCATCCCAACAAAATACATATTTTTTAATTATGATATTTAAATACTTGGGTTTAGTAGGGGGTTTGACGAAACCCCCCGGGGAAGTACTACCGCCTCCCAGTGACTGTGAAAAAAAAACCTGTAATTGTTTTCCCGGGTTTGGAAAAGGTTTTCTGGTTTTCTTTTTCTGTCTCAAAAAAACACGCTAGATAACAGGGATATCTTGCAAAACCCCTTTACTTAATTTGGTCACACTTCACAGACATGACATGCATATATATATATATACATACATTTTGGTTTTTCCCCTTTTAAATTCTAAATAGCTCTTGTTCTTTTTTTTTTTCTTCTATTGCCCCCATGGGGAAGTGGAAAAGAATCTTTCCTCCGTAAGCCAAAGGGGTGTCGAAAGGGGGGACTAAAATGCCGGGAGAAAGGGGGCTAGAAACCCCCTTTTTCCTGTATACATTTACTAAAAAGAGAAGAAAAAAAAACTTTAAAAAAAACTGGGGTTTTTAAAAATGTGCGTGGATGAATGGCGGATGACAAAAACAAAAGATTGCTGATTTTATGAATAAAAGAAGTTGGATGTCCTGGCTCTAAGCAAAACAAAGCTGAAAAAGGGGGAAGGAGATTTTCAGGGGGGGGGAAATAATGGGGTTTAAAATCGGGAGTATCTGAGGGGATTTTAGAAAAAGGGAAGGGGTAGCAGTAATGTTAAATGATCATTATGGAAGGAAAAAAAAGGGGAATATGAAGGGTGTAAATTCGAGAATTATGTGGTTTAAAAGAAAAGGTTGGATGCGAAAAGGGGGTCATAAAAAGCGTGTTTTCCCTGGAGAAGAGAGGAATCCCCAGAGGGGGAAGAGAGAGATTTTGGGAGATGTTAAAGTGAATGTATAGGAGCCTTTAAAACCAATTTGAGGATTTAATTGGGGGAAGGGGGGGGGGGCCCCTGATGCAAAAGTGGGAGAAATTTTTTAGAGGGGTGTGAAGGTAATTTTGGGGGGTTTTTGCCGGGTTTTAAAAAGATAAGGGGACCCTTTTTTTGATTGAACTTTGTATTAAAAAGGGGGTTTTTTTAGTTTTGGGTTTAATTTCTTTATTTTAAAAAAAAGGGTTTTTTAAATTAAGTATACACAAAATATGTTTTTTAAGGGCAAAATGACAGTAGTTTTTTGGGAATTATGTTTTAGTAGAAAAAAAAGGACTTTTGAGTAAAACTTCGGGATTTAAAATGTTTTTATCGAGGGCCACAGATAAATCAGATCACTTTCTAGTTGTAGCTACACTGAGGAAAAAGGTAAAGGGAATAAAAGGAGAATAAAAGCTCAGGGAAGAGGGGGAGGTGAGGTTTATAAACTAAAAAAAGGAGGCAGTTAAGGTAAGATATAAAACGGGCTATTGGGGGTTAGAGGGGCCCTAATAAACCATAGGAAAGGGGGTCGAAGGGGGAATGGGGTGGGTTTTAAAAAATGTAGGGGTTAGGGGTGTTCGGCAAAAAGTTTGTGGAAAACAAGGAAAGGGGGTTTGAAAGGAGGGAAAGAGGACGATTGGTGGAATGATGTTTGAAAGAAGTAGAAAGGGAGAAAAAGTTAGCATTTTGAAATTTTTTAAAAAAGTAGAAGTGAGGCAAGGAGGGAAAGAAAATTTTGGATAAAAAGGAGAGGGTTAAAAAAGGAGGGGTTGAAGAAATGTAAAAAGAGAGCAAATAAAGGGGGTGGGTGAGTGTTATCAACAAATTTTTTTAAAAAAAGAAAAAGTTTTGGGGGGGGAGTTTAAACAAGTTAAGGAAGCCTAGAGAACAAATGGATTTGCCCCATTTAAAAATAGGAGAGGAGAGTTTTTTAAATGGAGAGTTAGAGGAATTTGGGAAAATGGAGGAATATTTTGAGGAATTTTTTAAATGTTTTTTGAAATAGGGAAGCTGGGGATTTGTGTTTTAGGGCAAGGAGGAATAAACAAACTTTTTAGGAGTTGAGGAAGAGCCAGTTTTTAAATGTGGGGGAATTTTGTGAGGCATAGGGAAAAAGAAAGGGGGGGGAAAGGGAAACCGGGATTGATGGGATTAAAAAAAGAAAAAGTTTAAAAAAGGGGGGATATAGTTTTGGAGTGGTTGTTTTTAAATTTTTTTAAAAATGTAAAGGAAAGAGGGAAAGGGGACCTAGGGGATTTTGGGAGAGAGGGAAGCATAGTTCCCTTTGGGTTTAAACAAAAGGGGGTAAAAAAAGAGTGCAAAAAATTTTTAGGGGGGGAAAATCGTTGAGGGGTTACCTGGTAAAGTGTATGGTTTTGAGTTATAAATTTAAAAAAATTAAAAAGTAAGACGGAGAATAGGGAAACAGATGAAAAAAGGGGCTTTAAAGGGAAAAGGGAGGGGTGTGGGACCAGGGTTTACAGTGAAAAAAAAAAAAAGTGAACGATTTAGATAAGGCTAAAGAAGGGCTTTGTGGCAATTTTTTGGGGTTTGGGAAAAAGGGGTTTGACAGGGGGATAGGGGGGGGAAAGGGCCCCGATGTTGCCCAATGTATGGGTTTTAGGGGGTAGGTTACCCCGAAAGCAGTGGGAAGGGGTTTTTTTTCGAGGATAGTGAGGTCAAATTTTGAGTAAAGTAGAAAAGAGGGAAATTTTTTTTTCCGTAAAAGTAGGCCCTTTGACAAGGGTTGTGATGTCACCGTGGTTTTTTTAAAATATTTATTGGGTGGGGGGTTTTAAAGAAGTTTAAAACGAGGGTCTTGGGAAGAGGCGTGGGTTAAAAGTTTAAAAAAACACAAACAGGGTGGGGTTTCCCCAGCTTTCTCTTTGCTGGGTGACAAATGTGCTCCCTTGGGGGGATTCTGAAGAGAAGCTGAAAAGTTGGTGGATGAAAATTTTGGGAGGGGTGTGCAAAAGAAGAAAAAATTAAAAAGGGGAATACGGGGAAAAAGGGAAGGTTATTAGGTAACAAAAAGATTAGGTGAGAAAGATTGAATATCAGATTGGAGGGAGGGGGGAGTATGGGGGAAAGGGGAACGAAATTTTAGATATTTGGGGGGTGGGTGTCAGGGATGGGGTCAAAAAGTAGGGAATCATAGAATTGATGAGGGGGAAAAAAAAAGTGAGGGGGGGCCCCTTAGGAGTCTGGGAGAAAAGAACTTTGTCCTGGGGGCAAAGAGGGGGGTGGGATGAGAGTTTTAAATTTTACCAACCCCTCTTTTAAAGGGTTTTGAAGCATGGGTGATGGAAGTTTCAGCGAGGAGGGAAAGGGTGGAGGGGAGTGGGATGTCAGTCTAGGGCAATGTGGGGGTGTGAATATTTAAAGCAGAAGGGAAAACGTAGTTTTTGGGAAATTTTGGAGGAGGTGCGGGATTACCAAAAAAAGTTGTCCCCGAGGGCTGAGGGAAAGGGGTTTTTGAGGTGGTTCGGACCCTGTAAAGAATGGAGCGGGAAAAAGAATAACTTCAAGGGGTGGTATCAGTCTGTAGTTTGGGAAAAAGGCGGGTAGGGGTCCCCCCGCCCAGGAAGGGTTGGAGGGAGGGGGGGAAAGGGGGTTTTGTGTGGAGGGGCTTGGGCTTCCGCAGGATGCGTTTTAGCGTGTTTGATAGGAGTGAATTTGGAGAAAATGGTTTTTAAAAAACTTGAAAAGTGCTGTTTGGGGTGTGACAAAGTTAAAAATTTATGAAAAGGGGTTTAGGGAACCCGGGAGGTCCCACTTGAGTCCTGGAGATGGGAAGTACAGGGCCTGCACTCTGAAGGGGGGTTTTTTAAAGTTGCAGTTTTTAAAAATGTATGTAAAGCACCCTTCTGGGAAAAGACAGTGATTTGGGGTGAATGATGGTGAAAATTTTTCTTTTTTGGGCCACCCTGCCCCTTTGGGGGGAATCGGCCCTGTGGGTAATAAAAAAAAAAAAAAAAAAAAAATTTAAAACATTTAAAATAACATTTTTTACTTTCCTTTATTTAAGTTGGGGGGATGGCATCTGGAAAAGGGAGGGAGAAAAGGGAGTTGGGGTTTTGTGTTTTTGGGAAAGGGGAATCCCCCCCCATGAGGACTTTTAGTAAAAACCCTCTTGGGTTACTGCCCTTCTCGGGCTTTTCCCCCCCTTTCCACAAAGGGCCAGCTTGAAAGTCACTTTAAAACCCCCGTCTCAAAAATAAAAAGTCCACAGGGCCTCTGTTTTTTGGTGCCTTTTTTAAAAATTTCCCTTTAAAAAGGGACATGGTTTTGTCACTGAAAATTGTTTTTCCCAAAAATGGCTGTTTTTTGCTTGCTTAGGGTGGTACTTCTGCACAAAAAATTTTTGGGGGCATTTTTTCCACTTGGCCCCAAATCTCCTATTTTTTGAAGAAGGCAAATCATCCCCTCCCCCATTTTTTAAAACCTTTCGCAAAATCAGCTTCCTTGATTTTTTTTTCTTTGACAGGGGGTAAACCCATGGGCGCTTGTTTTTTCCCCTAATCCCCGGCAAGCTCAATAAGTCCTCCCCACCACTCTCAAATTCTTTTTATTATTTTTCCCTTTTTTCAAAAATCTATGGTGTTTTTTCACTTTCCCTTTTCCACAGGGGAAACCCCTAGCAAGTTTCTTTGGGCCAAAGGGAGCTTAATTTCCCCAGTCCCCAAACACTAAACAACAAAGAAAAAATCCGTTTAAAAAAGCTGAATGAGAGCGCAGGTTAGTGTTCACTCAAGCATTTTAAAAAAAGCTAGACTGCCGCGGGCGCCTGCGCAGGGACGTGGACAGAGCGGGCCAGCAGGGCAGGTCTCGTACCCGGCGGGCCGACAAAAGGGGGGGCGTTCGGGTAATAGGGAAACAGTTTTTTCCGAAAAAATGGGCCTATTTTTTCCCCAAAAAAGGGTTTGATTTTGTGGTTTCATTCGATTTTTTGGGGTTTCCCTGTATAAATTTGGGCTCACAGGGCCCCCAAAAATTTTTTGGGAAAAAAAAAATTAAAAAGATAAGAAAAAAGTAACAAAAATGTAAAATAAAATACTGCACTTACGGAAGTCCCCGGGGTTTCTGCCAAACCCGGTTTATTTAGGGTCAACTTTTACACCTCTTTTTTCTCGGTTTAATTTTCTGATCGGAAATTTTTTTTTTTTGTTTTATTACCTTCAGAAAATTATTATATTTAAAATTTTCTAAGAAAAAATTTAATTTTTTTTTTTAGAAATTCTTGGACCCTTGGGGCACACTTTGGATTTTGGGCCCCGGACCTTTGAAAGAGTTAATAAAACTTTACAAAGAAAAAAAACAGGGCTTTTGATAAAAAAAAACTCGCACCCTTTTTCTTTTTTAGGGAAAATTTAAAATGTTTTTTATAGAAAAAGATCATAATATGAAATTTTAAAAAAATACGAAAAAATTTTCTCCTAATTTTTTTTTAAAAAACTTTTCTCACATTTTTCCATTCAGTCTTGTTCTTCAGGTGCGACCCTTTTCCCGATCTTTGTTCTTTTTTTTACGAAGCTTTCGTTTTGTCATTGTTTTGAAATTTCATAAGCAGGCTTTGTATTTTTTAAAAAAATTTTACACTGTATATAACCCCACCAAATTTAAAAGAAACTAAAAAAAGGAGGAAAACTGCAGCAGGGCCCGTTTGGGCCCCTTTCTTGACCAAATCCTTTAAATCCTTCCCCCCCTAACAGAAAAATTTTCCCCAACCCAATTTTTTAATTCAAACCCAAAGCAAAAAGCTTTGATAATTCGTTAATCAAAATGTGCAAATCCCACCAAATCCCAAACCCCTCTCACTTTATTTTATTTTATCCAACCAAAATTTGAAAACTACCCAAGGTTTTAGCCTCAATAAACCCCACTAGGCAAACTGTTTTTACCCATCACCCACCCTATTTTCCCAAAACCCTTTCTTTCCTATATCCCCTTTTTTAATTTTAAATTTTTTCTAAAATTTTAAATTTCATTTTGTGGTTCTCTTTTGAGAGGGTTTCCTCAAGACCTTATTTATACCCCTTTTTTTAATACTCATCTTTCCCCTTTACACTTCGATTATGTCTCCCCCCCATTCTTCGTCTTCAAATAATGTAATTTACTTGTATTTTTATTTTTCTTTAGTTTTATCATTTACCCCCAAAAAGCTCGCATAATCATTGGGTTTTTGCAGATAAACCCTTTTCCTAATTTTTAAAATTTTTTCCATTTAAAACTATTAAAAGCTTTTTTTTTGTTAATTTCATTTTCCCTTTTTAGCAAATTTTTTTTTCATTTTATATTTTAGGAAAAGGGGGTTACCGGTTTTAAAATTACTTGAATTTTTAAAATTTTTGGGGAAAGGGGGTTTTTTTGGGTTTAAAATAAATTTTTTTTTTTTCTTTTCCCAAATTTACAAGTACAATTTGTATCTTTTTTTTCCCAAAATTTAAAATTGCCCAAAGGGTTCCCTGGTTTTAAAAAAATTTAGTCTAAAAACATTCATGGTATAGAAGGGGTTTTGGATGTTGCGCTTGGGGGGATCAAACTGGGCTGTGATGTTTTTTGCCCTTCGGGAAGAGTATTTGATTGAGTGACAGGGAAAGTGTTTGTTGGGTCACCTGCCTCAGTGCGGGACAGCCGAAGTGTTAAAAAAAGAAAATACTGAGTATATGTTATGTCTTGCTGCTCAGAGTTGGTGGAAGCATCCCATTAGTGTGGGCATACATCAGTGAATTTCAGCCTGCTGACAGAAGAGGAGGTGCACTGTGTATCATAGCTTCCTTCTGGATGGTTGGAAATGTTCTTGTTGCAGGTGGGTACATGCTGGCATTAACATTGTATTACTGCTTCTAATTCCTCTTGGATTCAGTTGTTGGCTAAGTAAGATATTATACATTAGGTCATTATTTTTACTTAAGCTCCTCTGTAGAGTTGCAGATAATTTATAGCAGATAGTGTATATTATTAAGTGGATTAGTGTATAATATTTAGTGGACTGCAGTAATCATTTTTGGGGGGGGGGAAAGCAAATTGTTATTTTTCTCTTTAAGGTTTGGTTACGTCTCATTCTGTTAGGTTAGGTTCTTACCCAACTCAACCCAATTAGCCTTAGATTCATTCAAACCTAATCCAAACCAACCACATAATAATTATACAGGAATTAGTCCACACTGTTGAAAACACTCACCTTCTTCACAAAGTTGTGAATTTTTTGTAAAACATAATTTCACATAACATTCACATAGTAAACATTAGTGTGACTTATGTTCTTTATAAACAGAATATTGCAGGAACAACAAGGCTGAATGCTAGCATTGATTGGTCCTCTCAACAATAAACCACATGCAGTCTTTCTCTCATAAATGTATTTGTGTGGCTATTATCACCTAAAATTACAAATTGTGTAAGAAATAGATATTTGTGATTGGGTTTGAATATATTGCTTGCATGATAAAAAAAAAAATAAGTACACCCAGACCCTGCATAACACAACCCCGAATGACGTTGATTCGTTATAACATTGAATTCAGTTTTTAACCCTTTCATGGTCGAGAGGCCCTCTCCTAACCCTTTCAGGGTTTCCGACATGCTAGTACGGCTGACGCACCAGGGTTTTTGACGTACTAGTACTCCTAAATTCTAGCGCCCTCAAATCTAGTGAGAGAAAGCTGGTAGGCCTACATATGAAAGAATGGGTCTATGTGGTCAGTGTGCGCAGTATAAAAAAAATCCTGCAGCACACAGTGCGTAATGAGAAAAAAAAAACTTTGTGTTTTTGGTTAAAAACAGCGACTTTGCACTGTATTTTCGTATGGTATTTATTGTTGTATTCTAGTTTTCCTGGTCTCATTTTATAGAATGGAAGACATATTACAGAAATTGAGATGATTTTGATTGGTTGTACAGTGAAAAATACCTTGAAATTGAGCTCAAAGTAGCAGAAATCTTCGATTTTTGCCAAAGTTCAAAAGTAAACAAATCATGCTATGCGTCCAATACATGTCAACTGGTGAGTATAATATTCTTCCACAAGTGCGCTGATATTATTTATACCATTTCTACACTAATGCAGTAGTCTGCATAACTGTAAGTCTTCTATTTTTTGTGAGAGTAAAAATTCAAAGTGGAAAGCAAAAGAATGTAAGAGGGGCGTAGGGACGTGACTAATGAACAGAGGAAATGTTATTTTAGTGCCATGAATATCTTTCTTGTTTATTCTGGACCCTATTTGGAAATTGGCATCTTTTGAAATTTGTGTGAAATTGGGAAAATTGCCCAAATTCTGACCACTTTTTTTGGGTATTTTAGATGAGTAAATGGGTGGTTTCTTTGTATCATTCGATAGAAAAATTGGGGTTCAGGAAATAGTTATGATTTTGTCAACTAGTACACTGGAATTTGGCCGAAAATAGGCTCAAAGTGGGGAAAACGCCAAGCGTGAACATTGTCGGAAACCCCTAAATTTTTTTAGAGCAAAATCCTAAGTTTTCCATCAAAATTTATACTTTTTTTGTCTTATGACGGGGGAAAATTCTCTACTTTTCATAAGAAAAAACAATATTTTTTTTTTTTTAAATTTGGCAACCCTGAGAACAAGTCTGGGGGAGGGCCTATCAACCCTGAAAGGGCTAAACTCGTTCTCAGGGTCGAAAATTTTTCGGAAAAAAAAAAATTATTTTTTCTCATGACAAGATAGAGGATTTTTTTCCTGATCATAATGACATGAAAAGTTTGAAATTTGATGGAAAACTTATGGAATTATGCTCTTGTGAAGTTAGTGGTCTCGACAATGTTTACGCATTGGCGATTTCGCCCACTTTGAGCCCTATTTTCAGCCAATTCCAGTGTATTAGTTGACAAAAATCATAACTATTTTGCTAGAACTCCATTTTTTCTATCGAATGAGTATAAGAAATCACCCATTTACCAATTTCAACTATCCAATAAAGCGGTCAGAAATTAGCAGTTTTGCCAATATCACACAAATTTCAAAAGATGCCAATTTCCAAATAGGGTCCAGTGAGACAGACATTCGTAGCACTAAAATAACATTTCCTCTGTTCATTAGTCAAGTTCCCAGGCCCCTCTTACATTTCTTTTGCTTTCCGCTTTGAATTTTTATTCTCACAAAAAATAGAAGATTTGCTCTTATGCAGACTACTGCATTAGTGTAGAAATGGTATAAATAATTTCATCGCTCTTGTGAAAGAATATTAGACTCACCAGTTGACATGTATTGGACGCTTGGCATGTTTTGTTTACTTTTGAACTTTGGCAAAAATCGAAGATTTCTGCTACGTTGAGCTCAATTTCAAGGTACTTTTCATTGTGAAACCAATCAAAATCATCTCAATTTCTGTAATACGTCATCCATTCTGTAAAATGAGACCAGGAAAACTAGAATACAACCATAAATACCATACGAAAATACAGTGCAAAGTCGCTGTTTTTAACCAAAAACACAAAGTTTTTTTTTTCTCATTACGCACTGTGTGCTGCAGGATTTTTTTTATACTGTGCACTAACCAAAAAGACCCATTCTTGCATATGTAGGCCTACCAGCTTTCTCTCGCTAAATTTGAAGGTGCTAGAATTTAGGCGTTCTAGTACGTCAATTACCCTGGTGCGTAAGCCATACTAGTACGTTGGAAACCCTGAAAGGGTTAATTGTTTTTAATTGATATTAAAAAAATGATAAAAACATAAAATTCATTCTACAGCAGTAAACTATACTCTGAAGAGTGGCCGTTATAACCGTTCAATGAGCCAGTGATAGTGCTTCACATGTGCTGTGAGCCACTCACAGCTAATGCTGCAATTACATATTAGTTCACACTGTGCCTCTACCGTGGGAGCGTTGACCCTCGGAACTCTCTCCAGGTAATACCTTAGCTTATTATAGCTTAGATAGTTTTAAGTTAATTTTAAGCCTGCCCGTAATGCTCTGCATAAAAGGGGCTTTCAACATGTACACCCAACTACTATATTACCTTGTATAACTATGTATCATGTCCTAATAAAATGTTATTATTATTATTATTATTATTATTATTATTATTATTATTATTATTATTATTATTATTATTACATGTATTATTATTATTTTATTATTATACTGACTCAGAAATTGTACAGATTCAAATTCAAATTCAAATTCAAAGTTTATTCTCTATAAAGATTACAATGTTGAATTTACAGAATTTGGTTGTTGTGTGGTTTACATGTAGTTAAATAATGATTACAGAGTGTACCACTAGAACGCCTAGCATGACTAGGCATTTCGGGCAGACTTAGTTTAATTCTTTATTTTAAAATATTACAAATTATGAGGTAAGTTGGTATTATGGCTAAGTGACTAAATACTAGTTTGTGAGTTTAACAATGTGAATGCTTTTGTTTTGGCACAGTACATAGTTTCAGTATTGGAGTATCATAGGATTCATTATTTTAAGATTGAGATTAATATTTCTGTTTATGGTCAAATGGGTGAGTGAGTGTAAGTGTGAACCACCAGGTGGTATTCGTGTAGTTAGTTGATGGGGTTTATCAGGGAGATAAGATGTTTTCTAATGGTAGTTTTGAAGGTGATGAATGTGTCTGCAGTTCTAGAGTTCTCAGGTAGGGTGTTCCAGATTTTAGGGCCTTTGACATACATTGAATTTTTGTAAAGGTTTAGTCGGACATGGGGATGTCATAGAGATGTTTGTGTCTGGTGTTATGCCTGTGGGTTCTGTCACAACTATCAAGAAAGCGTTTTTAGGTCAAGGTTGATATTGGAGTTTAAGGTCCTGTAGATGTAGACTGCACAGTAGTTAAGTGTGGATGTACTGAACAGGGAGTAAGTTTAGATCTATGAAGAGTGGGGGGGTGTGTTGCCAGGGATGGGATTTAGTGATTATTCTTACTGCAGCTTTTTTGGGTTTTTTATTGGCTTTAGGTGGTTGCTGCTTGATCCCCAAAAGCA
>NW_026470353.1:0-11614 GCF_026875155.1 Cherax quadricarinatus | reverse complement strand
GGGTTATGTGTAAATCCTGCTTTGACTGGTCGTGGTGTTGGTTGTGTCCTGGTTAGATCCTTTACTGAAGTGCTAGAAGCGATGGCGACTCTGGTGTTAGCTTGTGAAGTACTTTTGAGACGTTCAGTGCAACCTGGCTGTTGGAAGAATTATAACTTTGTTGGGGTTGTGTTGATGCGTGGAGAATTAATGATCTAAAGAGCTCTTTTCTTGCAGTCTTTGATGAAAAAAAGAAGGAAAATGTAACTCAGTGAATGTTTGGTGAATATATGTACATTCCTCGTCAAGAAAATCAGGACCCCAAAATTCGGTATGCTCTTAGGAAAAACCGTGATGATGCCTCTTTTGGTCTTGGTAACTTGACTGGAATAGAAGTGTTGAGATCTTTTTTTATTGGTGGGTTTTCCGATAAAACTTGAATCTTAGGTTGTCTACTTTGTGAATGAGGACGTCGAGGAAAGGTAGCTTGTCGTTGGACTCTTCTTCTAGTGTAAACTGGATCGCCGGTTCAATGCGTTGAGCCTTGCCTGAAGATCCCGTACATAAAAAACGTTTTGGAGTTATTACGAGGACATCGTCCACGTAACGAAACCCAAAAGTGACGCTTGAAGGAGATGTTGGCGGAAGTGTTCGGACTCTAGGTGTTCCATGTATAAGTTGGCTAGGACGGCCTTTGGGGACCCCTTTTCCCATGCCGTAGGTTTGTTTGTAGAGCTTGTTATTGAAAGAAAAACAGTTAAAATTAACACAGAGTTCAATCAAGTCAACGAAAATCCGGGAGGTAGGGGAAAGATTAAGGTCCTGATTGACTTTACGTCGGAGAACCTCGATGGCTTTTTTGGTAGGTACTTTTGTGAAGAGGGAAGTCACATCCAAACTGCTTAGTTTCTTTATTACGGAGGGGAGAGGTTACGGATGCGGTTAAGAAGGGGGTCGCCTGAATGTTTAAGATGAGCGGGGCTGATGGTCCCAAGAAGGCAGGAAAGATGTTTGGCAAGAACTCCTGCTAGTTTGTGTGGAGCACTGCCTATTCCTGACGTGATTGGTCTGAGAGGAATATTGTGTTTTGGGTCTTGGGTAAACCATACATAAAGTGCTGGTTTAGGGTTGCTTGGTAACAAGTAAGAAGTTCTTCCCTTCTCTAGTGCGTTTGAGTATTTGTCTGGTTTTGTATAGAAAATCTTTGGTGAGCGTCCCCTACTGTTGAGTGCTGATGGGTTCGTATGTAGATTGATCATTCAAAGGGTCCATCATTTTAGTGTTGTAGTCACTGGTGTTGAGTATGACGACTCCACCTTTGTCGGCGGTGGTGACGATAATGTTGGGGTCGTTGGCGAGGTTCTTAAGGGCAGTGATATATCGTCTAGGAAGATTAGAAGAAGAATGTTCACATAAAGTGCTGTGAGAAGGCCCTGTATTTTAAACCTTCTGGAAGTTGCTGTCACTGTGGTTCCTGGTAACTAGATTGAGTTGATAGTTAGGTTTGCGTATGTTGGTGGTAAATTTGGTCCGACTCAGTGCTTGTTTTTCTTAGTCGGTTAAGGTGCGTGGGCGATAAGTTGTTTATCAGGGATTCGCGTCCCATTTCCTTCCATCGACTGTTAGTGCAGAGGTACTGAAGTTTGCTGGAGATGCGAAGAGTCTTCTTGAGGCTTTCGCTCTCCCGCCCTTGTTTTCTAGAAGAAGAATGCACTTTTCATAACACAAGCCTTTACACGTCTTCAGTTCCCATCTTTCTTATCCGAGATTGCAGATCAAGGCACAAGCTATCCTCAATAAACCGCCCATGGAACAGCCCCTAAACAGTTCATAGTACTCCCATGTGGCGATGTTGCCCCGAATACTCGCGGGCATTGCTTGAGTAACTCAACGTTTCCACCATAACAAATCCTCTATCAAAGACCTCACTACGAAACGCAGCCCCACACCTCAAACTTTACAGCAGGGTCTACACTATCCCTGTGGGTTTGTCCCAAGAAATATGTAGGCGAGACAGGCAGAGATCTTGCAGTCCGCTGAATGAGCATCGAAATGCCTCTAACAGAGACGATGTAAGGTAGGGCCTGTGTCCTCCACAGAGACTCACGAGGCATTTGATGAACTGGAACGAGGCACAACTCGTTCTCACCGAACCAGACCTCAGACGCCGACGGTTTCCTAGAAGCCTCACTAATCGCCGTATCGACACTTTAGAAAAGCCCAAAACTGGAAACTACAAAATTTCAAAAAATTGGCATACATGATACTTAAGCAGCACCAACCCAACAACACAGGAGTCACATGATTTCATCGTCTACCCGTCCTCATCAAAGGCAGAGGTTGTTTTGATAAGGACCTGCCTCGCATGGGCCAGTAGGCCTTCTACAGTGTTCCTCCATTCTTATGTTTTATTTAAATTCCTCAGGTCACGTGCATCACATCTCACTCTCCGCCTATATATATAATGTCTTTCTCCTCTGTATGTTAGAAGTGATCAAGGTCCCAGGACCGAACGTTTTCTAATAAATATGTTATAGTGTTTGCTTACGTGTCTTTCTAAACCAATAGCTTTTATATCATTTTACTCATGTACGAATTAATTGCTCTACCATATTGTATTATTTTTGTCACTACTACTATACTACTCCCACTATTGAACATCGAAATGGTCCCTCACAAGTATTGCACCTCACTCAGGCCTTTATTACCCTCTGTGCCCGTTTTATTGTTTGTAATGGCTTGATAAAGCTCCTGGAGAGCGAAAACGTTGCCACCAATAAATGTACATTAGTTGCACTTGTGTCCTTTTACTTTACACAACTAGGTGAGTAAACATACACACACACAATTTTATATTTTATATTATATATATATTAAAATATTTATTATATATATATAATATATTTTATATATATATATATATATATTATATTATATATATATATATAAAATGAGAAGTGTTGGATCTGAGGGGACATGACCTATCAGTGGTTACATTCTCACTACTACTACTACTACTACTACTACTACTACTACTATGCACCTCTCCTTCCGACAGTATTTAAGTCCCCGCACTGTCGTTTGATCTTCAGATAGTTCCTGACTATGGAACTGAACTTCTCCAGGCCGGGGGGACTGAAAACCCTCAAATTCTACGACTACAAGGGTGATGGGACTGTTACATCGTCTTACATCTCTATGTTCCTGCCTATTTTCTGTATTCGACTGAAGAGCCTACTGTGTAGGCGAAACGTTTCGGAATAAAGTTGTCTAAACTGTTGCATATGTGTCTTACCTAACAAATGTCGGTATTGTATACCATTTTTGATGTTTATATATAAAATATATATATATATAGTGTGTGTGTGTGTGTGTGTGTAGGATGACAAAAATTAATAATAGCATTAGAAATTTCCTTATAAAGGGAAAGTTGAAGAATTGAGACACTTATGCAAAACATGGGAATCTTTATTGAAGAAACGTTTCGCCACACAGTGGCTTCATCACCCCAAATTTACAAAGTAAAAAATGGGTAAGGAGAGGAAAAGTTTGAGGTAATCAGTCCTTAAACCCTGGATTGAGGGAACTGATTACCTCAAATTTTCTACTTTGTTTTGGGGACTGATGAAGCCACTGTGTGGCGAAACGTTTCTTCAATAAAGATTCCCATGGAAATAAATGGTATAAAATACCGACACAATGGAAATATAAACACATATGCATTTATATGTGATCCTTTAATGGACTACGTTTCGCCCACACAGTGGGCTTTTTCAAGTCACAACAGAACTGTGTACGAATGGTATACAATACCGACAAGAGGGGATTAAGACCATGTGCAACATCTGGGTATCTTTATTGTAGACGTTTCGCCATCCGTGGTTTTATCAATACAAATTCTAGGACATAACTTGAAGACAGTAGAACTATGTTCAGAAGATGAGGTAATCAGTCCCTCAACCTAGGAGTAGGTGCGAAGAGCACCATAGTCGTGGAGATTCTCCCCGACTATGGTGCTTTCGCACCTACTCCCAGGTTGAGGGACTGATTACCTCATCTTCTGTACATAGTTCTACTGTCTTCAAGTTATGTCCTAGAATTTGTATTGATAAAGCCACTGGATGGCGAAACGTCTACAATAAAGATACCCAGATGTTGCACATGTGTCTTAATCACAAACAGAACTGTTCTGTTTGTGACTTGAAAAAGCCCACTGTGTGGGCGAAACGTAGTCAATAAAGGATCACATTATACTGCATGTGTGTTTATATTTCCAAAGATTCTCCCATGTGTTGCATAAGTGTCTCAATTCTTCAACTTGTCGGTTTTCAAAACCATTCATCACACTTATGAAGAAAGATTGAAGACTCTTAAGTTACATTCACTTGTTAGACGAAGAATGAGGGGGGACCTGATCGAAGTGTATAAGTGGAAGATAGGTATTAATAAAGGGGATATTAACAAGGTCTTGAGGATATCTCTCCAAGAGAGAACCTGCAGTAATGGATTTAAATTAGATAAGTTTAGATTTAGAAAGGACATAGGAAAGTATTGGTTTGGAAATAGGGTAGTTGATGAGTGGAACAGTCTACCTAGTTGGGTTATTGAGGCTGGGACTTTGTGTACTTTCAAATTTAGGTTGGATAAGTACATGAGTGGGAGGGGTTGGATTTGAGTTGTAAAGGACCTGCCTAGTATGGGCCAACAGGCCTCCTGCAGTGTTCCTCCTTTCTTATGTTCTTATGTGTGTGTGTGTGTGTGTACTCGCCTATTTGTGGTTGCAGGCGTCGAGTCGCAGCTCCTGGCCCCGCCTCTTCGCTGATTGCTACTAGGTCCTCTCTCTCCCTGCCCCATGAGCTCTATCATACCTCGCCTTAAAACTATGTATGATTCCCGCCTCCACTACGTCACTTTCTAGGCTATTCCACGGCTGACTACTCTATGACTGAAGAAATACTTCCTAACATCCCTTTGATTCATCTGAGTCTTCAACTTCCAATTGTGACCTCTTGTGTCTGTGTCCCTTCTCTTGGAACATCCCGTCTTTGTCCACCTTGTCTATTCCGCGCAGTATTTTATATGTCGTTATCATGTCTCCCTGACCCTCCTGTCCTCCAGTGTCGTCAGGCCGATTTCCCTCAACCTTTCTTCGTAGGACAATCCCCGTAGCTCTGGGACTAGTCTTGTTGCAAACCTTTGCACTTTCTCTAATTTCTTGACGTGCTTGACTAGGTGTGGATTCCAAACTGGTGCTGCATACTCCAGTATGGGCCTGACGTAAATGGTATACAGAGTCTTGAACGAATTCTTGCTGAGGTATCGAAACGCTATCCGTAGGTGTGTGTGTGTGTGTGTGTGTGTGTGTGTGTGTGTGTGTGTGTGTGTGTGTGTGTGTGTGTGTGTGTGTGTGTGTGTGTGTCAGACAATGAGCCTCAGTAACCACAAACATAAGTGTCTTCCAGATCACGTGACGAGGATATCAGTACGTACAGAAGGTTGTGTTGACAAGGATGGTGTAACCATCATGACGAGCATGCACCAGGGCCTGTCTATGCTGCCTATCTCAGACGCTGAAGCCGTTACTTGTCAACGGTAAGTAACGGTTAGCGTGACACACCACATTTGCCTCTACGTTAAGTGGCACTGTGCCAAAAAGGGGGACTAACACACAGACAGATGATCGGTAGGACGGGGAGTTATAATACCTACATCATTTCAATTCAGTGTTATATACAACCCTCCACCAAACAGAAGACCAAGAAACAAGATTATACAGTAACGCTCCCCTAGGGCTGCAGTGCCTGCAGATATAGCTCAACCAACACATTACACTTCTTCAATTACCAGAAAAACCTGAAATCTGAGCCACAGACTTCTTCCTTCCCACAATGAAGAGTCATAGGGAATGTTGTGATGATAGTCTTCAGTCAACATGTTAAGGAATATACAAGAGTGTGAGGAGTGGAACTAATCTGGCTAAACTTGGTATTAATCCACGTGGTAGTGGTGATGGTGGCAGTAGTGATGGTGATGGCAGTAGTGATGGTGGTAGCGGTAATGGTGGTGGTGGTGATGGTAATGATGGTGGTAGCAATGATGGTGGTTATCCATCAAGCATGTTCCTCCCTCTTATGATCCATGTCTGCCTCCTGACCACTGTTAATGTACTTATGTTCTTAACTGATCTCTCTCTCTCTCTCTCCCTCTCTCTCTCTCTCTCTCTCTCTCTCTCTCTCTCTCTCTCTCTCTCTCTCTGGTGAACTGTCCCAGTCACGATACTGTGACTTATTACGACAAGTGTTAATAAGTCTATGATCTTGTTTGCTCTTTGTGTGATCTCATCACAAACAAAGTGGAGCCCTGAGACTAAACAAGGAATCTGACAGTGTGAACAATGTGTTCAAAGAGTGAACACTGTGCTCAAGAGGGAGAACAGGTAAGAAAAAACACCATCAGCATATAGACAAGAGAAGTTCTTCTCTACGTAGAGGAAAATGAATGAGCAGGAAGAAGAGGCAGAGGAGGAAGAAGAGGAAGAGGAAGAGAAAGAAGAGGATGAAGAAAAATAAGAGGAAGAGGAAGAAGAGGATGAGGAAGAGAAAGAGGAGGAGGAGGAGGAAGAAAAATAAGAGGAGGAGGAAGAGGAAGAGAGGAAGAGGAAGAAGAGGAGGAGGAAAAGGTGGTAACTGACACCAAAATACCACTCCACAATACCATAATGCAATATTACATCAAAACAGTACCATTATACTACAATGCAATTCATAAATACCCTTGTACCACAATACAATAGAAATGTAGCAAAATAAAACAGAAATGGACTACGATACAATAGAAATACACCACAATACAATAGATATATACCACAATACAACAGAAATATACCACAATACAATAGATATATACCACAATACAACAGGAATATGCCACAATGCAATAGAAATATACAATAGTACAAAACAATGGTGAAGCACAATAATACAACTCAGTACCACTGTACAACAATACTACACAACCACAATACATTACTCCATTACAATACTAAATCATTTATAAAACTGAAAGAAAACCAAACTACTTGTATGCAAAATCCAGGGCTAAAACTCCACCCAATACCAGTCCCTAGTTCAGTCCCTGGTTTAGTCCCTGGTTTAGTCCCTGGTTTAGTCCCTGGTTTAGTCCCTGGTTCAGTCCCTGGTTTAGTCCCTGGTTCAGTCCCTGGTTCAGTCCCCGGTTCAAGGTAGGTGGAACCTACAATGGTGACAAAGAAATGAGTAAAACACTTAAGCCTCAATATAACTGTGTGTTCAGTGAACCGTAAATCAGACTTATGATTAACAGTTTGAATAAGATCTTCATGGATGACACTCAGAACTGTCAACATGACTCAAGAAATCGTAATGACACGATTGCAAACAAACCATACCCCCGGCCGGGATTGAACCCGCGGTCATAGTCTCAAAACTCCAGCCCGTCGCGTTAGCCACTAGACCGGCTAGCTGGTATAGTGGCTAACGCGACGGGCTGGAGTTTTGAGACTCTATGACCGCGGGTTCAATCCCGGCCGGGGGTATGGTTTGAACTGTCAACATCTCCAATACTGATAAAACCTCAACTCCGCTTCGAAAAAGCCAGTGACAGCATCCCCATGCACTCTGTCCCAGACTCATGGAACTCCGTGTTTATCAAGAACAGTGAGACACCTCAATCACGTACCTTAAATATTGTACAGAGAGGCAGCCTAGACGCGAGGGTCATCCCACAGTCACTAACAACAACGAATATAACCCCAACTCCACAAAAGTGGCAGTAAAACAACAGCCAAGACCTACAGACAGACAGCAATAGCCTCCCACATTACAAACGTCTTTGAGTAATATACAACAGCCAATTAATACACAAAAGAGTGGACTAGCAGATCGAACCAAGGTTCGTAAATTGACAATCCAACGCTCTACCGACTAGACTAACCCGGGCCTAATCTAGACTGTAGATCATCGGACTCTCAATTTACGGACCGCAGTTCGAGGCACCTCGTCCACTCTTTTGTTTATTCATCTTTGAGTAGGATTTAAAATGCAAGAATTACCACATAAATTCACAAATAAAAAAATAAAAAAAAGGTGGACCCGGCTGGCACCCTTCAGTATGGTCTCGGAACAATGTAAATTGTCTTGGTGTGATTTACAAGAGTAATGAAACAAGGGAAGGTGGTGCTATCGCACCATGATTTCATCATGCACAAAACGTATGCCAGTGCTTCAAATATCCTGGCCAAAACGTATGGTACGGACCCACCAGCCTGGCAACACGCAATGTTTTACCCGACGTTAAACATTTCTCCCACAATTATAGCAGTAGTATTAGTAGTAGTAATAGTAGTAGTATTAGTAGTATTAGCAGCAGCAGCAGCATTGATATAGTAGTAGTAATAGTATTAGAAGAAGTATTAATAGTAGTAGTAGTATTAATAGTAGTAGTGGTATTAGTAGTAGTTTTATTAATAGTAGTAGTATCAATAGTAGTAGTAGTAGTAGTATCAATAGTATAAATAGTAGTAGTATCAATAGTAGTAGTAGTATCAACAGTAGTAGTATCAATAGTAGTAGTATCAACAGTAGTATCAATAGTAGTAGTAGTAGTAGTATCAATAGTAGTAGTAGTAGTAGTATTAATAGTAGTAGTTTTAATAGTAGTAGTAATATTAATAGTATTAATAGTAGTAGTATTAATAGTAGTAGTATTAATAGTAGTAATAATAGTAATAGTAGTAGTAATAGTAATAGCAGTAGTATTAATAGTAGTAGTAGTATTAGTAGTAGTAGTTATTAGTAGTGTAGTTGTAGTAATAATAGTAATAGTAGTAGTAGTAATAGTAATAGTAGTATTAATAGTAGTAGTATTAATAGTACTAGTATTATTATTATTATTATTAGTAGTAGTAGTAGTATTAATAGTAATAGTAGTAGTATTAATAGTATTAATAGTAGTAGTATTAATAGTAGTAGTATTAATAGTAGTAGTAGTATTAATAGTAGTAGTAATAGTAGTATTAAAAGTAATAGTATTAATAGTAGTAGTATTAGTAGTAGTAGTAGTAGTAGTATTAATAGTAATAGTAGTAGTATTAATAGTAGTAGTATTAATAGTAGTAGTATTAATAGTAGTATTAATAGTAGTAGTATTAATAGTAGTATTAATAGTAGTATTAATAGTTAGTAGTATTAATAGTACTATCAATAGTAGTATCAATAGTAGTAGTAATAGTAGTATTAATAGTAGTAGTATTAGTAGTAGCAGTAGTAGTATTAATAATAGTATAGTAGTATTAATAGTAGTAGTATTAATAGTAGTATTAATAGTAGTAGTATTAATAGTAGTATTAATAGTAGTAGTATTAATAGTATTAATAGTAGTAGTAGTATTAATAGTAATAATAATAGTATTAATAGTAGTAGCAATAGTAGTAGTATTAATAGTAGTATTAGTAGTAGTAGTAGTATTAATAGTAATAGTAGTAGTAGTATTAATAGTAATAGTAGTAGTAGTATTAATAGTATTAATAGTAGTAGTATTAATAGTAGTAGTATTAATAGTAGTAGTATTAATAGTAGTAGTATCAATAGTAGTAGTAGTAGTAATAGTAGTAGTATTAGTAGTAGTATTAATAGTAGTAGTAGTATTAATAGTAGTAGTAATAGTAGTATTAATAGTAATAGTAGTATTAATAGTAGTAGTATTAGTAGTAGTAGTATTAATAGTAATAGTAGTAGTAGAAGTAGTATTAATAGTAGTAGTATCAATAGTAGTAGTATCAAAAAGTAGTAGTAGTAGTAATGTAGTTTTTAGATAGTAGTAGTATTAATAGTAATAATAGTAGTAGTAATAGTAATAGTAGTAGTATTAATAGTAGTAGTAGTATTAATAGTACTAGTATTATTATTAGTAGTAGTAGTAGTAGTAGTATTAATAGTAGTATTAATAGTAGTAGTATTAATAGTAGTAGTATTAATAGTAGTAGTAGTAGTATTAATAGTAGTAGTAATAGTAGTATTAAAAGTAATAGTATTAATAGTAGTAGTATTAGTAGTAGTAGTAGTAGTAGTAGTAGTAGTAGTATTAATAGTAGTATCAATAGTAGTATCAATAGTAGTAGTAGTAATAGTAGTATTAATAGTAGTAGTAGTATTAATAGTAGTAGTAGTATTAATAATAGTATTAATAGTAGTATTAATAGTAGTAGTATTAATAGTAGTATTAATAGTAGTAGTATTAATAGTAGTAATAGTAGTAGTATTAATAGTATTAATAGTAGTAGTATTAATAGTAATAATAATAGTATTAATAGTAGTAGTAGCAATAGTAGTAGTATTAATAGTAGTAGTATTAGTAGTAGTAGTAGTAGTAGTATTAATAGTAATAGTAGTAGTATTAATAGTAGTATTAATAGTAGTAGTATTAATAGTAGTAGTATTAATAGTAGTAGTATCAATAGTAGTAGTATCAATAGTAGTAGTAGTAGTAGTAATAGTAGTAGTAGTATTTAGTAGTAGTAGTATTAATAGTAGTAGTAGTATTAATAGTAGTAATAGTAGTATTAATAGTAATAGTAGTATTAATAGTAGTATTAGTAGTAGTAGTAGTAGTATTAATAGTAATAGTAGTAGTAGTAGTAGTATTAATAGTAGTATCAATAGTAGTAGTATCAATAGTAGTAGTAGTAGTAGTAATAGTAGTATTAATAGTAGTATTAATAGTAGTAGTAGTAGTAGTATTAATAGTAGTAGTATTAATAATAGTAGTATTAATAGTAGTATTAATAGTAGTAGTATTAATAGTAGTAGTATTAATAGTAGTAGTATTAATAGTATTAATAGTAGTAGTATTAATAGTATTAATAATAATAGTATTAATAGTAGTAGTAGCAATAGTAGTAGTAATAATAGTAGTAGTAATAGTAGTAGTATTAATAGTAGTAGTATTAGTAGTAGTATTAATAGTAGTATTAATAGTAATAGTAGTAGTAGTATTAATAGTAGTATTAATAGTAGTATTAATAGTAGTAGTATTAATAGTAGTAGTATTAATAGTAGTAGTATTAATAGTAGTAGTAGTATCAATAGTAGTATCAATAGTAGTAGTAGTATCAATAGTAGTAGTAGTAATAGTAGTAGTATTAATAGTAGTAGAAGTATTAATAATAGTAGTAGTAATAGTAGTATTAATAGTAATAATATTAATAGTAGTAGTAGTAATATTAATAGTAGTAGAAGTAGTAGTATTAATAGTAGTAGTAGATTAATAGTAGTAGTAGTAATATTAATAGTAGTAGTAGTATTAGTAGTAGTAGTATTAATAGTAGTAATAGTATTAATAGTAGTAGTAATAGTATTAATAGTAGTAGTAGTATTAATAGTATTAATAGTAGTAGTAGTAGCATTAATAGTAGTAGTATTAATAGTAGTAGTAGTATTAATAGTATTAATAGTAGTAGTAGTAGCATTAATAGTAGTAGTATTAATAGTAGTATTAATAGTGTAGTAGTAGTATTAAATAGTATTAGTAGTAGTAGTATTAATTGAGTAGTAGTAGTAGTATTAATAAGTTATTAATAGTAGTAGTAAGTTTTTGTATT